>VYZQ01031673.1:36578-48109 GCA_013400655.1 Mystacornis crossleyi | reverse complement strand
CATGGATGGAAGGAGGGATGGATGCACAACCCACGCCAAGCGCAGTTCTACTCTTCTCCGGGGCTCTTTAGCCGGGATCGCGGGCCAGTTAAGCTGGAGCAAAAGCCCCGTGCTTGGCTGGAGGAGGCCGGGCTGGCGGGGTCAAGGCTCCGTCTCCCGTTTCCCCGGCTGACGACAGTGCCTGCGGCTCCAGCCCATAAAACCTGAGCTTGGTGTGGGTCTTTGCTAGGACGGGGTGTGTTGGGGGGAAGGGTTTAAAGAGATCCCTGCACGATGCTAATCCTTGCACAATTCTTAGGGAGGATTTCTCTTTTTGGCATAATTTATTTTCAAAGAATATTTCAGTGTGGGTTGGGGGAGAACACAGCTGAAATCCCATATTCTGACCTTAGATTTTCGCCTGAGCGAGTACACTGAGAGCAGATTGCAGACTGAGGCTTTGGAAGATGATGCCGGGAGAAAGCTGCCACACTACCATATCCATAAATGTAATAATATATTTTTTTCTTTGACTAGCCACCTCCTCCTTCCTTTAGATTCCCTGGTCACAGACTCCGTGCTTCAAAGCTTTGTACTCAGACACCAATATGCACAAACAAAACCTGTGTTTTGCCCAGCAAACCACTGATCAGTGAAATTTGAAACAGGAGAGCTCAAACAAAATATTCAATATTAACCTATTAAAAATTCCAGGAGGGTCTTTCTACAAACTGACTGTCTCCTGGTTTTCCCCAAATAGCACAGTGTCCTCCTTATACTGCAGCTGCTCCTGTGAGGTCTCAAAAGACATGCAGCTCCAGACCTGCTTAACATTTAGATGGGAGACCTCCAAGAGCTTTGGCTGGTTGAGAAACAAGTATTGGAGTTTCAGTAAGTGGCATTTTCCTGTCCTGAGTCATTGTTGAACACGCGCCCGCTCCAGCAGCAGAAGATCTCATTCTTGAGTGCTGTCATTCTGGCACCCAAGAGCTCTCCAAAGTCAAAGTCCATCTTATCAACACCAGATGCACTGACATACTCTGGGTGTTTGCTGAAGAGGACAAACACATGTGCAGGACATGGTCCTGGCAGCCATCACAGTGTTCAGTGATGGATGGGACCTTGGAATTCAAGTATTGAGCAAAAATGACATTTTTAATACAGCAAGGGTCAGGTTAGGTGATACCAGAGGAAGGAGTTTTTGAAGGAGGGGTTCAGATCTCCCTGTGCTTCTCCCTTTTGCTTGATAGCATCAAGCTGACAGTAGCTGGTCCTGACCCTTCCCTCCAAAGGTTGCTAACAGCAGCCTCACTTCTCTGAGCGTGCCTGTTGCGCTTACAGATGTATCACTTGCTGTCTTCTGAAAGCAGAACATCTGTCCAGTCTATGTTTCCTCCAGACCCTTCCAGGTGGGAATCATTACTGCTGATTTACACCCGGTGATTCAGAGCAGAAGATGGAGATGATGAGGATGTTCTCCTCAAACAGGAGCAGGACAAACTGCACCTGGAGAGTTTCTTCGCCGGAATGAGCTGGATGTCTGGATGGGGCCAAGCTCCATAAGCAAAGGGATTCATCTTGGTAAGACAAAAGAAGTGTTTTACTTGCCAGAAGTTTATTGCATGGAATCTTTCCAGTGACACCCTAAAGGTCACCAGAAGCTTCACACAAATTCACAGCTGGTTGCAGGGTACAGTATGGAGCAAGTGTAGGTTATTATTTTAGAGCAAAGCAACTGTGTAACATGGTTCTTTCTTTTCTTCCTGTGGTCATCCTAAGGGCTTACAGCTCCAAGATGAGTGCATGATGGCTCTGGGCAGGGTGACATACAGGCAGAAGACACCCTGCACACAGCAGATATGGAGCTGGGTACCTTTCTCTGAAATACGAAAAGCAGAGAAGAGGAGAGGGTGATTCTTGTACTTCCTGCAGGGCTGGGGACAGCCTGGCTTCTGTGGCCTGATCCTAATCACTCTGTACTCCAAAATGGTGCATGGAACAGAAATTGCATTCACCGGTGAGTTCACCTGCAGAGGCTTCCCACGGGTGGGGACTTAACTGGTGACTGCTGGTGCTTCTGAGGGGGTACAGTTTCAGACCATTTCCATGGGCTGTTTGCAGGGTTTTCCATCTTGAGCAGAAACAAGAAGCCAAATAACAGATTTTCCCTGATTTCATCCTCAAGACTGATGTGGGTGGAGAGGCCGTATGGATTACTGAGGACACAGCTGACGTTTTGTGGGGTTCCCAGGAATTCAGCGTGGGCGCCTTCAGCCAGGGCTGTTTTGTTTTAAAAGCAAACGTGAGTTCTTGGACCTGGCCCTGTGGGATGCTGACACCACCTGGCAGAAGAGCTGTGCTCAGATCGAGGCGACTGTATGTGTTTAATTTTGAGCTGGAGGAGGAGAACTGTGGTGAGTCCTGGGTCAGTGACAGTGAGGTCTGGACTCCAGATGTGCAAAGCCTGGCAGCACGAGACGGGAAGGCTGTTTAGAGAAGAACATTTTGGAAGTCTGGAGGAGTGCACAGTGGGATACTAGATCTCAAATTAAATCTTCAGCCAAAAAGGGAGGAATCTAGCAGCAGTTTTGTCAGGCTGGGCTACTGCAGGAATTGCTTCAGTTGCTGGCCGGGAGTGTTGCTGAGAAATTGGATCCTGCAGCAGCCTTATCTGATGGGTCAAGGGAACAGCTTCCAGATTTTGCAAAGTGGTTCCTCTCAGTGTAAGGCGGTGGGGCACTGAGCTGGCTTGGGATTGCTGTGTGAGCTTTTGAAGCTGCCCAGTGTTGAGCAGTGTTTTCAGCTGAAGGTTGTGCATGTCTGGAAGGAACATTGCAGAGACAGCAGAGACACATTACTGCTTAAAATGTGCAAAGCTTCTGTTGGTTTTGAATGCCGAATTATCCTTACTGGTTTACCTCCATGGATGGGGTTAGTGAGGCATTGGAACAAGTTGCCCAGAGAAACTGTGGGTGCCCAATCCCTGGAAGTGTTCAAGGCCAGGCTGGACAGGGCTTGGAATAACCTGGTCTGGTAGGTGTCATCCCTGTCCATGGCAGAGGTGTTGGACCTGGTGATCTTTAAGGTGCCTTCTGACTCAAGCTATTCTATGATTCTACTGAAAATGGGAAGGAGGTTCTGCAGCAAATGGTGCTCCTTAGATACAAAATCTCATGCTTCAGTGTTGGTTAGTCACGCTGTCAGCTCCTCAGATATGAGTGTGAGGTGGCTGATATGGCAGATATGACTGTGGTGACTTGCTGGAGCAGCAGGAAGCATCTCCTGCTGCAAGGTCGCCTCTGCACATTGCCCCATCTGTTTCTGTTGCTCTCGGCAGGTGTTTAGTGCCTCCTGTGACAAGTGTTGTCACGGCTGCTGTGCCATGAATGACAGATCCATTCCCAGAACAAAACCCAAGCACCTTCCAGCACCATGACTTTCTTTGAGTGCAGTGTGAGAAATGAGCAACAACAAAATGAACAATGTCAAAATGTGTCTTGAGCCTTTTGCAAGGACTGTGGCTGTGAATAGGCAGACCAGACATTTCTAGTGCACTTCTCTTTCTACTCATGCTGCTCTTGATGTGCCTTGCATGGTGAGAATCGTGCTTCTTTTTAAACTGCATATTAAAATATTTTATTGCATTAAAACAGGAGTAAAAGGGAAGTAAAAAACCAATGATACAGAGAAAGATGCTGCCACTAACAGGCAGAAAGGCACCTTGCTATTGGGAGCCAAGGTCCCTACAAAGGTCAGGTGTTTCCAGGAGCAAAGAGCAGCTGTGCAAATTTCAGGGACGCGGATTTTGAAATAAGCACAGAAAGTTCCTGCTATGTGTGTATCAAGTGACCAGTGTTTTTGGTGGATGCAGACTGTGGGAGGAGATGTTCCCTTGGAAAACTCAACCAGGAGAGATGGTGAAGGGCCTTGAGGAGAAGCCGTGTGAGGAGCGGCTGAGGGCACTTGACCTGTTCAGCCTGGAGGAGACTGAGGGGAGACCTCACTGCAGTTACAAATTCCTGGTGAGGGGAAGAGGAGGGGCAGACACTGATCTCTGCTCTGGGGTGACAGTGACAGGACTCGAGGGAATGGCCTGAAGTTGTGTCAGGGGAGGTTTAGGTTGGATATTAGAAAAATGCTCCTCCCCCAGCAGGTGACTGGGCACTGGAACAGTCTCCCCAGGGCAGTGGTCACACCACCAAGCCTGAGAGAGCTCAAGGAGTGTTTGCAAAATGCTCTCAAGCACTTGGTGTGACTCTTGTGTCCTGTGCGGGGGCAAGCACTGGACTCAATTATCCTTGTAGGTTCCTTCCAACTCAGGATACTCTATGATTCTATGATACTGCCATGGCAGTAATTTTGGATATGACCCCCCCGTTCAACAGAGAGGACCTGGTTTGCTGTGGAGGTTACAGCTCCTCCCTCTAGAGGGGTTTTCCACAGGTCAGCACTATCAGATGTCTTTGTGTCACAGGTGTGTTCCTGTAGGAGCTCTTTGGTGCTAAACTGAAGGTTTCAGCTCAGGTTCACCCACTAACTCAGGTCCTTAACTTTGAAGCAGCATCTAAGTTCCCTCTGAAGTCAATAGAGATGAGTTGCTCTAGACCTAAAGTTCGAATTGTCTCCCCAGGCTGTAAAGAAGACACAGAACAGTGAGACATCTTACTAAAAATACAGAGGAATAGGATGACTCCAGTCACCAGTAAAGCCCATTATCCATCATTTTTGCCCATTTCTATTCCAAGACAACATCATTAATAATGCCCATCCCTGCAGACCTTGGTGTGGTCCAGAATCCCACCTACCAAGGTGTTACATAAACACAGCTTGTTGCCACCCTGTTCCTCAGCGATGATCACGGCACCCCTGTGAATATTGTAAAAGTTTGAGTTTGCCGTTGTGAATTGCTGACATCAGTGATGATAAACCCTGAGTGATGCTCCAGCTCCAGGGTCTCTGATGGATAGCTGAATTGAGGACCTGTGCTGAACCCGGCTCTCATGTCACCCTCTCTCCTCCCACACCCTGAGGCCCTGGCTCACTGCGCAGGGTCTAGTAAAGAAGAGTGGGTTTTAAAACATTATGCTATACAGAAGCATGTCTTCTACATGACCAGAAAACCATGTCCCTGCACCACAGGACCACAGTGCAGCATCTCAGCTCCACCCTGGGAGCACCTCCTTTTGTTCAAAGCCATTGTATCCTGCTAGCGAGCTCCCAGAAAATCCCGCTCTTGGGAGTGGGATTTCAAGAGTGGGTGTTGTGGGGACCTTTCCGCCAGCAGGTGTGGGGCAGAAGGCCAGATGACACCTCAGACCAGAGCAGGGAATGGGGCAAGCCCTTACAAGGGAATGTACAGTATGCAGGGCACACGCAGGCAGCGTCCATCAGCCAGTACAGTAGCAGCCTGGAATAGTTTGGCCGGGTAGCTCTGCATGAGGGAACGCTCCTGAAATAGGTTGATAGCCCTGATGTTATTTTTATTGTGCTGGAAACCACAGCCCTGGCATCCTGAATGGCTGCTGGCTCCCAGGTGGCTGCTCTGGGGTGGGTGCATCCTAATGTGGGAGGTGAGGAAGTCACCTTCCAGTTGGGAAACGGGAGATTTAGAGATAAATAGTGGAAGACTTGTAAAAAGGAGCTTGCAGGGCTTTGTTGAGGAGCAGTATGAGCGTGGCATGGGGAGTCAGTAGATTAGGATGCTGAGGGCCAGAGATGGAGGAGAGGGGCCCAGGAAAGAATCCCTTCTTTGTTCTTGCACAACTTCATCTCGTGCATGGCAGGCAAAGCTCCACTGCTGCAGTCACCTTTGTCTCAAAAGTCCGCACAACACAGTAGATGCCTCTGTCAGAGCCACCATCTTGAAATACAGCTCAAATTGTAAAATACCTCCTAAAGTGACAGGCTCCACAGGGAGCTGACCTGTGGTCAACCAAATTTCTGGTTCGGTCAAAGAATATCCCAGAAGCAATCCTAAGGTTGTAGCCTTAAATCACTTTGGACTACAGAGTTTCTGAGGTCTGTAGAAACTTTCTGACCTCAGTGATTCATTTTTAGCCAAAAAAGCTCTGGTTTTTAGATCTCAGCATGAGGCAAACTTTAGCAGGAAAATAGTTCAACACTCAAAAGCAAATTTTGCAGAAAAAAAGGTGTTAAGCCTAAAATTTCATATAGGAAAGTTGGGAGGAAAGCTGTGCCAAGCTCCACGTATGAAGCAGACTCTGACTTACTGTGTCCTCAAAATAAGTGGCCACTTTTATAAGGTGACAATGATTTCCAGATTGCATGTTCCTGCCTGCTGTGAGTGGGGGTGAAATGGGCCAGTTTGCTGTCACTGGGCTCCAAGGTGGATCCCTCTTTCTCACTGCATCTGAAAGACAAGAACAAAGAAATTGAGGTTGAAATTGAGGGACTTTTGGGTCATCATATGGCTTCCAAGAGTTACGCTTGAAGACACAGCAGTTCTAATTACTGAGGTGCCTGCACAGGGACAGCAACGTGACACATGATCATAAAGTGGAGAAATATCTCCAGAAATAGAAGCACATTTTGCTGCAGTGTGTGCTTCTCCCATGCTCCTTTACTTAGGGAATATGAAAAGCATGGAGGCATCACCTCCTTTCGTCCTTCTTGAGACAGTTCCTTCAGCAGATTTGGGGCTTATTATCCTCTGTGGGAAGGTATGGAGAAAGGGATGTCCTTTGGGTGCATAGGAAATGTTCCCATGCAGGAATATTTAAGGATCTCATGTTCTTGTGGCTCCGTGGTGAGTCAGGGGAGGCAGTTCCTGTGTTAGAACAGGGAACTGAAAAGTGAATGTTTCCGATGATTATGGAGAGAGGAGGGGGCTGTAGGGAACTCATGGTTTTCACAATATCCCATCTATGAATTCCCCATCTACTGCTCTTGGAATGAAATGTCATGGCTCATTTATTCCTGTCACTATTGTGAGGTGCTGTGAACACTCTCAAATTAAATTATACTTTTTTAAAACACCATTAACATGGGCACAAGAAGAAAAATATTCATGAGTTTGTCCTGGTCCTCAAAGAGTTTAGTTCCAACCTTTGCAACCAGCATCCAGGTTTCTCTTGCAATTTCTCATCCTCCTTAGGAAGGACAAAACCCCTCCCATGGCCCTTCCAGTGAACTTTCCGCCTGGAAACCCCAAAGCTGTGACTTTATTTAGAGCCCAAAGGGGCCAGCTCTGGATTGTGTCAGGCAGGATGTCCTGGGACTTGAGGTCTCGAGAAGAAGTGATGGATAGGGCAAAAAACCAAAACAAAAACAAAAAAAAACAAACAAACAAAAAGAAATAAAATGCCATTTTAATTTCCTTTCCCAAAGGTCTCCTTAACACCATTTCATTTTGAAACAAAATGTGCAAGAGCTATTCGCTGGAATGGGAAGATGGTCTCAATTCACAAGTGTGGGGTTAGCTCCTGGGTTCATACTCTGCTTCTCCAGGGCACACAACAATGAGGAGAATGTCTTCGGGCAACCCAGAATGGAAAGGACTTTCAGATATTCCCTGACTTCATCTTTCTTGGGAGGAGTGGGAGCGTGTTCCTGAAGTCTGCAAACCGAGTACATCTGAGGTGAAAGTGTTTTTGNTCTTCGGGCAACCCAGAATGGAAAGGACTTTCAGATATTCCCTGACTTCATCTTTCTTGGGAGGAGTGGGAGCGTGTTCCTGAAGTCTGCAAACCGAGTACATCTGAGGTGAAAGTGTTTTTGGAATATTAAGCATGTCATACATGGGCTATTGCATGGTGGATGATTGCACAGCTGCAAGAGTGCATTTCTCTCTCTTGTCAAAGTGAATAAAATTCAATTGTTTTCCTCTAGATGCACTTGTAGATGTGGTGGAGCTTTTTATGGCTCTCTTGGAATCAGGAAAGTTACACAAAACGGTTTCTCTCTGATGGTTCCACATCTACCTTCTCTTAAATCTGATATAATCACTCACATTTCCTGTCTCCAATGGTCAGAAAGCTCCTAAAAAGATTTGTAGATTATGGGACGGAAGAGGAGCTGGTGGGGTTTTATATAAAATGATTCTGTGCCTGTGAGAACAGCCACTGATTTTTATTGAAAAAGTACATGAAATGAGTGCTCTGCTTGGTAAGACCATCTCCAAGATTTAGGCTAAAACTATGGAAAAATATGAGAGGGGGTGTGGTAGGTTTATCTGCTCTCATTTGGGGTGACTGGAATAATACAGCTGGAGTAGATGTGAAAGATACTGTAGCCCGAAAGTGTTTACAGAATGAATCTGAGTTACAGCACCTGAGTTAGCCTGAGTATGGTTTAAGTAGCTCAGGGGTGTCAGGGAACCTGTATTTCATAAATGTTTATGTGTCTTACACAATTAAGCACAAACCTACCTCTGCAATCTCTTTGCAGTAGAGTCCTGGTGGACACCAGCACAAAACTGGTTACAAACATGGCCAAACTCATGGGAAAAGTTATAGGGCTTTTTACCCTCAGATGTATTTCCAAACACAGACACTTTGATGGGACCTCAGTGTGGTGCTGTTGACACACCTGAAGGATGGGATGTCATCCAGAGGGACCTGAACTGGCTCGGGAGTTGGGCCCATGGGAATCTCATGCTGTTTAACAAGACCAGGTGCTGGTGGTACACCTGAGTCAGGGCAATTCCTATCAGGCCAGGTATCAGTTCAGGCTGGGGATGAACACACAAGACCAGCCCTGCCGAGAAGGCCTTGGAGGTGCTGGTGGATGGAAAACTGGACATGAGCTGCCCATGTGCACAGGCAGCCCAGAAACCACCCAAATCCTGGGCTGCATCCAAAGCAGGGTAGGCAGATCGAGGGAGGGGATTCTGCCCCTCTGCCCTGCTCAGGTGAGATCCCACCTGCAGGGCTGCCTCCAGCTCTGGGGTCCAGCACAGGAAGGACCTGGAGCTGCTGGAGTGAGTCCAGAGGAGGCATTAAGGTGATCAGAGGGATGGAGCACCTCTGCTATGAGGAAAGGCTGAGACAGTTGGGACTGTTCAGCCTAGAAAAGAGAAGCTTCAGGGTGACCTAAATCCCTTCAGTATCTGAAGGGAACTTACAGGAAAGATACAGGGGCAACATTTTGACAAGGGCATGTAGTGACAGGACAAGGGGTAATGGGTTCAAACTGAAAGAGAGTAGGTTTAGATTGGATATTATGAAGAAATTCTTTGCTATAGAGGTTGGGAGACACTGGGGCAGGCTTCCCAGAGAAGCTGCGGCTGCCCCATCCCTGAAGTGTTCAAGGCCGGGTTGGATGGGGCTTGGAGCAACCTGGTCTAGTGGAAGGTGTCCCTGCCCATGGCAGGCGGTTTGGAATGAGATGATTTCCAAAGTCTTCATCCAGCCCAAACCATTCAGTGATTCTATCATGACACTGGGACATTTTAGGTCAAATCTATGTATATCTATGTCTCTGTATTTGCCTGTGTGTCCAGCATAGTGACACCTCCACATTCATAAGGCTGTGGGATGTGAGAGTAGGAAGAATGACTTGGATGCATGCAGTGACTCCCAGTGTTTCAAACAGCAGTGATATACAGCCACCCCCACGCCCACCCCACATCTTCATTGATTTAGTCAGATCCATCTGACTGAAAACCACTTTTTGTCATGTAGTCCCTATTGGAAGCGTGTTCCAGGCAAGAGCTTCTCAGAGGGTTGTTTTCTCTCTCTAATTTTTTGCTTAATTTGTTCCTGGCCTCTTCATACCCGTTTGTTCCTGTGCCAACATTGTCTTTTAGCTTCAATAGCTCAGCTGCCTCTGTGATGCTTGCCCCAATGTATTTATAGACAGCGACTGTGTCTCCTCTCAGCTTTCGTTCTGTGGCCTAAATGAGCTTTTTTAGCAGATGACTACCTAGGGAGCAGAGATGTGTAGACACATCTCAGCTGGCCTGACAGTGGCTGGCGCCCATGGCAGCCCCAGGGTGTCAGGGCAGAGTGGGCTGAGCAGACCCAACAAAGAGCTGCAGGGCAACCTGAGCACTTGATGTCCCTGCTGGTACATCCTAGGCAGCAGTGCTGGAGTCCCACTGCCTTTGTGCTACCCCCAAAATGTGTTGCTAATGACTGAGGAAAAAGCTGTGCTGGTGCTTCAGGAACCGTGCACGACTCATTGGTGAGAGACCCCAAAGTCAACTGTTTTATTTTTTCTCTAAGAAGCTTAAGAAGTGGTGCAAGCATGAGACTAAACTGATATTTCTATTCAGACATGCCTCTTCCTCACTTGTCACTCAGCTGGAGAGGTGGTGCACTCTCTGTCTTGGGATGGCTTTTAAAAGAATATACTGAAGTCTGTCCCACTCTCTCCGGTCTTGGTGGGATATGTGAGTAGAAAAAGAGGCACAAACTGTAGGAACAAAAGGTTTCTGTCCATCTTTTATTTAGTCTGGTGTCTACACACAGGTCTCCAGACAGGGTGTGAAGGGATGGAGAGCCTGGCTTTGGCGCTGATGCATTAGGTGACCCTGTAACAGCTATTGCACCTCTCTTTGCTTTCTCATCACATCTTTGGCCTGTATCCACCCTGGGAACTGCACACACTCAGCACACAGCCCACAGCATCACAGGGACCCCACTTTTGGTCTTCCTATGACCTTCTGTGGCAATGCCAGCAATCGCTTCCTGAGTTGTTTATTGTTCCCCTCTGCCTCTGAACCAGCTGCTCACATTGCAGAATTTACAAGGGCTGATGGTATTCCATGGGAAGGAAGTAGAGCTGCATTTTAGCTTATATTTATGTAGTTCTCCTACTTCACCTATGCTTAGGGCTTCTGTGAGATCTTTCATCACTCAGCAGAAAGGAAGGAAACAATGAGTCCTTGCCTGAAAGTGATTTTTCTTTTGCAGACACTTTGGATGAAAACAGAAGTCTTCTTGGGTCTGTTAAAATGGAACTGGATATGCTGCAGCTGAGAGTGGCAGCAGTAATTTGCTTTTCCTGATCCGGTTTGTTTCAGCCACCTGGTTGCCCATCCTGATGTCTCCTTTTTGGTCTCATACTGTTCTTGCAGTGCAGTCTGGCTGCACCTCTTGCCTCTGCAGAAAATGAAAACCCCAGGAGAAAGCATTGCAATGTGCATTTTAGGTCTGATGGTTTTCCTGTGGTCAAAAAAATTTGCATTATAAAAATTATTTCTTTTGAAGGAAGGTTAAAACATCAATGGAAATGTGACCATACATGGACAAGAAAATCCACCCTAGTTATGTGCATCCAGTGTTTGCTGCCATGTTGTAGGATTATTGGATGCAACCACTGTGCACGTGATGTGCTGGTATGAGCTGTGTGCCCTAACAAAAAGGCAGTAACTTTACATGCATTATTTCAGGAGATATTGGAGAGTTCAGGTGAGGTGCTCACACAGCTCTAAGAAATATCACAGTAAAGACCAGCTATAGAAGAAGTTTTCACCAGTGCAGAGTTTTTGCTAGGAATAGTACTTGGAGAAGATGATTTCCCCTTTTCATCTGTCTCTTGTTTCTTCCTTTGACAGCCAGTCTGATATCATCACCCAATCCCAAACAAAT
>VYZQ01031673.1:0-36110 GCA_013400655.1 Mystacornis crossleyi | reverse complement strand
ATTTCAATACCAGGCACTGGGCACAGCGCTGGTGGGATAGGAAACCCCAAGATGAGGTTATTATATTTGAACTGGGTTTTGTACTGAAGTGCTCTTTAGGGCAAGACCATCAGAGAGTGATAAACGCATCCTGAACACTCTCCTCCTCCCATCCTGGCCATGGGCCTACCCAGCCCTGCCAGGCAGGAGCTGCTGTGGATGGGCCTGTTGACTGTAGCCTGCTGCCGGCTGTTTGCAGCCAGGAAGGACAATATGCTGATTGCAGAATCCGGTTTAATTACTCACAGCACATGCCATTAAGAGAAATTGGCTCGGCTTTCTCAGGAGCAACACATCTGAACTGACTCACCTTCATAAAACTTGGCTCATATGCTAGTTAGATGGCTTGGCTTAAAAAGATTGAGCCCCTATTCTGCCACCAGCTCGCAGGACCCAGTGTTATTTAAAGATCCTGGATTTCCTTATATAAGAGTTCAATTGTTTTTTCAACAGAAAAAAAAAAAGAAAGACTCAAAAGAGAAAAGAAAAAAAGAAAAAACTCAACCCACCCTTTAAACAGAATATAAATTTATACATCATTGAGTTCTTAATTTTCATGGAATTTCTCTCCCCCTCACAGACAGAAGTTGTATATACAGGATTTTAGTATTTCCTCTCCGGCTCCAGCCCCAATTTGAAGGACTGTAAAAGTTTGAACCGATTCCAATAGTGCGCGGTTTACATGGTCTGTGCTGCGCTGCAGAGTCAAAACAGCCCACACAGTAACAGACATGCAGTAAATCTTGGGAGAAGTGTTTCCTTTCTTCACACACACACACACACAGAGGATTGAAATTCAATTATAGTTTTAAAATAATACTGAAATTTGGAGGCAGAGGATAAAAAAGCAAGCGGCGCTCCTCACAGCGAGGAACCCGGCATGTTTTGAAGCGCGATCAGGTTTCAGGGAGCTCGGGGCTGATGATAACGTGTTCAGCATATTCTGCGGTCAGGATAGTTTGCAAACACGAACTCATTATTACTGAATGATCATAGCAGTTAATTGTCTTTGGAGAGAGATTTGGAGTCCCCTTGCACCACCTTTTTTGCCTATCCCATGTACTTTTTCACAGATCTTGGGTAGAACAGAATGTAAAACTACGGATCATCAAATTAGCTTTTAATAATGCTGCGAGACCTGCGTGCACCACAAATACACAAAATCCTTCCTTCTCTTCTGCTTTTTCTCCCTTGCACATATTATAAACAAAGGAAGAGAGCAGCAGGCTCTGTGCCAGATCTACCCATGTTTTCTCTCTATCTTTGCTTCCATCACGCTTTTGACTAATTATATCTCCGTGCCTGTAGGAGAGGGGCTGTATCAACAGATACTTGCAAAATGCTCAGCAGCAGCAGCAGCAGCAGCAGCAGCAATGATTGTGGAACCCGAAACAACCCAGGACTTTGCTGGCTGAGTGTGAGGCACGTTTTAATAATAGTGACACTGGGTCGGGAGTTTGCCAGTGATGCTCACATCAACCCCGCAGCATGAGGCTGGGCTGAATGTCGCAAGCTGGGATGTTGCCCTCCTCTGAAAAGGAGTTTGAGCTGTGATTCTGGAGAGGAGAGCAGCCCATTTTGTGGGAACTGTTGCTGTCCGCCAATGCAGGAATGAGCCCAGAGACTGGATGTAAAACCCTTAGTTTCCCTTCCAGGTCAAGAAAGGCTGTGAAAAGGACCTGACTGAGAGATAAACATCACAGAGTCATAGAATGGTTTGGGTTGGAAGGGACCTTAAAGATCACGTAGTTCCAAGCCCCTGCCATGGGCAGGGATGCCACCCACTAGACCAGGCTGCTCAAAGCCCCATCCAACCTGGCCTTGAACACATCCAGGGATGGAGAATCCACATCTTCTTTGGGCAACCTGCACCAGGGCCTCACCACTCTCACAGTAAAGAATTTTTTCCTAATATCTAATCTAAACCTGCTCTCTTTCAGTTTGAAGCCCTTGCTCCTTGTCCTGTCACTACATACCCTTGTCAAAAGTCTCTCTCCATCTCTCTTATAACCCCTTTAAGTACTGACAGGTTTTGAAAGGTCTCCCTAGAGGCTTCTGCAGGCTGAACAAACTCAGCTCTCTCAGCCTGTCTCCATAGGGTAGATGCTCCAGCCCTCTTGGCATCTCCGTGACTTCCTCTGGACTTGCTCCAACAAGCCCACATCCTTCTTATGTTGGGGACCCCAGAGCTGAACACAGCACTCCAGTTGGGTCTCACAAGAGCAGAGCAGAAGGGCAGAATCCCCTCCCCTGACCTGCTGATCACACTTTGGATGAAGTCCTTCTTTTGATGCAAACATGAGAGTTGGGAAAGAGACTGGACTGGGAAAGGGGAGTACAAAGAGAGGCAGCAAGAACAAGGAGGGCAGTGAGGAGGTAAAGCCAAGGAGAGGCAAACACAGCTCATGAGCCTAAGAGATCTGATTGGCTGAAATGTTTCCACCTCTGAGATTTTGTGGTTGAACTTTGCCTTGGATTTGGTTGGATCAGGTGGAAAATCCATGGGGATTACACCCTTGCTCTCTTCCAGCAGGAATCAGCATTTGTATTTCCAGGGGTAGCTCAAGTACTGCTTTCCCCACAATAGCACAAAGGTTTTTTTTTTTTAAACAGGTGTTCAGTGGAAGACCCCAAAACCCAAAAAGCCCAAACCCCAGGGAAGCTGGGCTGCGGAGGACTGAAATTCACTTTCTGCCACAGAGTCTTAAAAGGTGCCTTTGGCTGATACAGTTCTGGAGTATCCAGAAAATTAACCAGGAGAAAGGAGCAGATGAGCAACCTTTCCACCCACCACGTGAGGTTTGCACCACTGCTTGAAGTTGCCTAACTGAAATCTATACTATCCAGAATTTCAAAATCTGGTCCTGATGTCCAGTGCCTTTGCTAACAGAATTTGGGTTTGGGGATTCTAGCTGAGCGCTGTTCAGTCCTGCATCCCTGTAAATTTGGATAGAACAGGCTGGAGGGTTGGTGCACATCAGTGAAACATTAGTGAAATGTGTCCCTGCCCATGGGTTTCAGTACTGCCCGCTCTCGCAACAGCCCGTTGCACAAGTCACATTGCCTGTGGTTTTTAACTGGTAGCCAGATCAAAGCCCAAGGATCTTTCCAAGTATTTAGGGTATGTTTCATTCCATCTTTGGTCCTTTCCCTTTCCTCACCAAACACTCTGCCATCCCATCATTAATTTCACCTGAATCGCTTGTTCAACCAAAGCTGGCAAAGGTAAGGTGGCCTCGTAGATAGTTTGGGTTTTTAATGGATTTGTGCAAAGTGCTGATGGGGAGACGAGTGACTTGGATTATGCCCCCAGAATGAGGCCACAGCACCCTTCACTGCTGGACAGTGCAAAATGTACTGCTGGCCATGTCTTGCCTGTCCTGGGAAAAAGGGGAAAAATTGTAGGGGAAAAGTCTTCAGGAAAATAAGTTTCATCAGGCCTGATACTCCAAATTTTTTTTATTCTGTACAGTTCAAAATCCATTTTTGCAGTACATTTTAAAATACATCTATCGGAGGGTTGTTTTGCTTTTTTACATCCTCTTTCCAATAGTCCTTTGGCCATGCTGGGGAAGGACTCCAAAAGATGCTTTTCTCAAATTGCTGATGCGTAACCCTGGATGTGGTTCCTCTGCCTTATATACTGTTACTGGGTGTGCTGACACATGACAGCATAAAGCATTCTCCAGTTAGCGACCCCGATTTTGGGGTCTTTGAAGTGACATCATCTCTAACTCCACCGGGGCTGGCACACAGGAAAGATGAGCCTGCACCAACATGCCTGAAATTTTAGTGTTGTGTCCAGCTTGCTGTCAGTAGCATACCCAAAAACTGAATTGCAAATGCCATAATAATTGGAAAAACACTGATCTGTTTTTTTTTTTCCCCCTGGTTCATTCACATATTTAGGAGTGAAAATGCTTTCACAGCTGATGACTCAATATAGACTTGTTTCCATGTACCCCACAGCTCTGAGAATCCCAATGGATATGTAATTGTCCGAGCCATTTTGGGTCACCAAAGAGACAGGTTATTTCAGTCACTGCACATTAAACTTCTGGGAGCCTCTAAAGTGAGGATTTGCTGCCACATAAAACTGGTGTGAGATGGGCTTGGGAGCCAGGATTTGGCAGTATTTCATCAGAGCATTTGCAACCAAGGGCACCAGAGCTGTTAGGGGCTTTGGGACTGCCTGGACCACAGTGGTGGGGAAAACAAGTCCCTTTGCTAATAGAACAACTTTATTTTTGCTTCCTGTTCAGAATGATGCCCATAAGACATTGCCTGGGGCCAGAAGCTCTCATCTACCACGTGAGCAGAACAAGAGACGAGAGCTCTGTTATTCAAAGTTCATTTAAAAATACTTTGGTGACTCACAGGGAAGGACAAATTAGCTTAATCTTGCCAGCTCTTAGTGGCTTTTGTTTTTTTGTTTTGTTTTGTGGTTTTTTGGTTTGTTTTAGGTTTTTTGGTGGTTTTTGATTTTTTTTTTTTTTTTGTACTAGGAGTCTTCAGTGCTCATCAAAGGTGTGAGCTGGGGGTCCTGGGGAATGTTTGGGCAAATTAAAGGGAGCATGCTGGGTGGAAGCTGGGGACTTCTCTTCCAGAGAGTCTTTTGTCTACCAGGCCCCTTCAAGTTACCCATCCCAGCTGAAGTGCAGCATCACAGCCCCTCATTTTGCCTCCTTTTGACTTAAAATTAATAAAATGAGGGCTGGATGCTGGTGTAATGAGTCTCACAAATCTTGTCATAAGCTGCCACCTGAAGGTGCTGTTTTGCACCTGTTGCTTTTGCTTTTTGTGCCAGAAACATGGGCTTCTGGTCGCTAGGGATAATTTCTTTTTCTTGTTTTTAAGCAGAGGTCTCCTGGCCTTCAAATAAGCAAATACCAAATCTCATCTCATACCCACTGAAAACCAGTGGTCTGGTGAAAGATCTCTTATGGGGATGAGAAGCTGAGCTGTGACAAACAGATTTTTTGTTTGTTTGTTTGTTTGTGTGCCTTAGCTACAGAACCCAACATTTGTAAAAAATTTAGGTCTTGCTCCGGCCAAGCTTAAAATTTGTAGCTTTATTTCAATAACCCAAGAAATTAAAAAAAACCCCCAAACATTCTTGTGTCAAGACAAAATGTTCCATTGGTTTAAAGAAAAATGTTTTATCTTCAAGCAGAGGATGTTCTTCAAATCTACTTCTTAGAGATTTGTATGATGAAACCCTAAAAATCCTTTCTGCCACAGAAGGAGAGCCCATGGCTTTTTCTCCCTAGCCCGTAGATTAAATTTCCCAATATTCATAGTATCATAGAATGGTTTGGGTTGGAAGGAACCTTAAAGATCATGTAGTTCCAGCTCCCCTGCCACAAACAGGGATGCCACGGAAAGGGATACCCTGTCCATGGCATATTCGTGTTGATGTATGAAATGTTTAATAGTGTCAGCAAGAGAAAATTAAAAATCCCACCAGAGGCCTTTAACAGGGTGACTCAGATGGCACATTGCAGCCTCCTCTAGACTGGGAGTATATTTTGCTCAGAGCTCAGCAAACCATGATGCTTCCCACATTTCTGCAGCTGGTTTTGTGTCTCCTACAGGTCACCTTCCCCTGGGGGCAGCTGGAGCTGGGTCCTGTCATCCCCAGCAGCAGGAGGTGGTGCGTGGCTGATCCAGGGGACAGCACGCTGCTCCTGCAGAGCTGACCTCAATAATTCAACCCACGGGGTTTGGAAATGCTTAATTGTGTAGCTCTGTCCTGTGGTCTCGTGGTTTGAGGCAGGAAGATGGGAGATTTTCAGATAGCCCCAGGAAGAGGAAGAAATTGAAGCAAGGTCCCTCACAGCCCAAGTGAATGTACTACCCACGAAGCTGATGGATGAAAGAAAGGGGTGTTGATGTGTGTAAGGGAGAAACAATCATAACTGCGTTTTTGGGTAAACTTACTCCCCACTGAAGATAAATAGTCTGGCCTTGTCTGCTAAGTCACAGCCTCCCATTCAAATCTTTGGATTTTCTGTTCACAGAATGACCTTTAATTGTGTTAAAGGCTCTGCAAATCTCTGTTCTGGAGAGACTGGTAGCTAGAATGGAATGGCTCCTTACGTAAAGTCAAGAGACATGAATAGTTCAAGGCAGCTGCAGGGATTAATGCTTTGCAGGGCAGCTCTTTGTCTTGGGCCATGGAGAGGACTGGTATTTGGCACTCTGTTTTGCTGCATATTTTATGGTCTGGAAGAGGTTTTAACAACTTTTATAATGCAGTCACTCCACAAAGGCTCTCTTCAGTGGGGCTGAGAGCTCCTTGGTATGAAAACATGAGCTATTTCCCTTTTACGTGGGCATATGGGACAGGGTGCTCCCCATCAAGGAATTCCTTCCAGGTAGAGGTAAAAACCTGCTGGTAGAATCTGAGGTTCCAAAGGTCATGAGATTTAGGGTGGAGTTGTGAGTTTTGGCAAGACGACACATGGTTTTGGTTTGGTTTCTGCTTTCAGAATGGGAACATGCTCATGTACTGAGCCATTGGCACAGGGCACTTGAGGTCTGAGACCATGACCAGTGCTCTGCGATGCCAGACCTGGGGACACAAAGATCCTTAGTAGACACCAGCTCAAGATATTCAGTGGTAAAGGAGGTGACCTTGAGCCTTGTAGGATGATTTGATCTCTGATGTCAATTGCTTTTGTATGCACTAAGCCACTGCTGGTTGCTGCGTTTTAGGCAAACAGAAAACATCTTGGTCATACCTACTAACTACAAAGACTGGCTGCTCTACCAGCTATGATACCACATTTCCTTCATGCTGCTTCTTTCTTGCAGTTCATTTCTTCTTTCCAGCAAATATTTGCTTTCCACTTGTTTATTACAACAGCATCTCTCTCTCCTGGCTCAACCTTTGTTTCCTAAAAGCTTGCAGCAAGTCCAGCCATGGCTCTCACCGAGTTGGAGGGACAAATCGGGTGCAGCCTCCTTCTAGGCTATAGGAAACCTGTAAGGAGGTGGTCCTGTTTTAAAATTTTGTGGAGAGGAAATGCACATTCTGTGAGATCATCCACTGTAATATCTGTTGGGAGGAACTAGAGATGCCATGTGCAGTGCTCAGTTCACCCAAACTCTGTCTGACAGGAAAAGGAATTCCTGTGTAATAAAAATTAAGATAATTGCCTATGAAAAAATGTTTCATTGTTGAGAGTATTTTCATACACATTAGTGGAGAGGAGGTCAAATTCAGAGAACATAAGATCAAGTCCTGGAAGAGATGACTTTGTTTTTCTTTAAATTTCCATTTTGTGTTTTTTTTCACAGATGCTGTTGGGTTCTGGGGTAAGTCTCCACTTATTTTTCTGGGGAAAGCTTTAAAATCCGAAAACTGTGGAAGGTCTGAGGAAAGAGAATATCACTGTTCTCTCTATCTATTCCACATTTACTGAGGAAGATATTCTACATATATTGAAGAAAACAGCTTTTTTTTCTTCTACCATCTCAAAGTGCAAAGCTGAGTAGCTCACCTGGCTCCATCTGACCTGCCAGACAGGAGAGCAGCACCTGGGCAAGGCCTGACCTGCTCATCTCTGGATTTGAAGATACCAAGAATATGGAGTTTAAAGGAGTCAGAACTGGCTGAGGAGAAGTATCTGGTCCTCCCCATGTATCTGTTCTGATTCTGCCTAAACAAACTTCATGTCAAGGGATCGTGAAACTCAAGTATGATTTTAATGTTAAAGAGGGTGAAAATTAAGAAAGAGAAAAATGCGGGAATATTAAGAACTATTATAGGTTTTTGGGCTTTTGTGGCTGGAGTAAGGGCAGTTGGGTGGAGAATGAGGACAGAGTTGTGCAGATTATGCTATTTTACTCTTAGTCTTCCACTTCTCTATAAATACATGTAAGTTCAGGACTATTGGGGCTGGATTCGTAATGAAGTTTGCTCGGAGAGGTAGTGGGGGATGGACTAAGGGGAAAAAAAGTATGAGAAAATGCCTTTAAAATATTCAGAATGAGGGGAGATGCTCTTGTTGATGTTGGCCAAGGATTGGAAGACCTTGGTTTTGTTCTGGGGTCAGCCATGAGATCCGTGCAAAAGTTTCAGCTCGTTCATTTGCTTTGTACTTGTAACAGGCTAAGAGCACATCCACTCAACTGTCAGCTTAAGAAAAGGCTCTTCCCCCAGAGGGAGGCTGGGCACTAGAACAGGCTCCCCAGGGCAGCGGTCAGAGCACCAGCCTGAAAAAGCTCAAGAAGTGTTTGGACAATGCCCTTAGGCACATGGTGTGATTCTTGAGGTTCTCCTGTGCAGGGCCAGGAGCTGGACTTCAATGATCCTTGTGGGTTCCTTCCAACATAGGGTATTCTATGATGCTGTGATCACTGTGGAGATTCATTTGTGAGTGCCTGTACATCTCCAGAGACTTGGGCATGCTGGCTGCATCAATTCTTCACAGAGGATCAGAGAAGCCAGAGTCTGTATGAGGTAAAAGACCCTTTGACTGAATCCCTTGTGCATTAGGCAGCCTGTTCTATCAGTTTGAGGTACCACATGAAATACACTACATCTTCATCTGGGAAATGATTCCTGTCTTTCCACCAGAGGGATCTAAGAAAGAGATAAACAGAATGCCTTTTGACCAAATACATTTTCTTCTCATCTACTTTGGGTCTGCTGAAGATCAACACTGGCATATTAAGAGCAAAGATTTTAAAGCAACTGTTCCTGTCTGCAAGCAAAGGGCAGTGACTGTGGGGTGGAACAACACCTGATGGTTGGGATCCGGATAGGATTAGCAAAAGGCCAGAACTGAGCTTCCAGACAACATACTGCTGACAAACAGGATTCACAAACTCTCAGATTTGCTCTCTGCTTGGTTTTGTGCAGTAGTCCAAAGGGTCTTGAAAGAACATGTTTCACCACTCTGTCCTTTCAGAGAGACCTCATGTCAGTTTGATACTGAGGGGCCTTGGACTGCGGTGCTGTCTGAGCAGCAGTGGCTGCCTTTCTGCTCATCTCCTTCAGCTGCAATCTCCAGAGAATTCTCTCTTTTTTCTCTTTGTCTCCCGCTTAGTAATATCTCCTTCTCTTTGTCCTTGACTTTAACAACTGAGAATGTGCCTATGTGCTGTCTACACTGGATTTTTGAATGAGTGCCTATTGGGCAGCTGGTGCTGTTGGCATTTTTGTCTAGACTGATGAGAAGAAAGGAGAAAGACTTGGATTCAGGGCTCCAAAAACTGAAACCACCTCATTTTTCATCCCCTTTGATTAACTTGCTGGTTTATTTGCCTGTAACAATGACAAATGATGCCACCAGCTGATGCTATCACATTTGGCAGAGTCAGCCTGGTTTTGAACTCCTCAATTAAAACTCTACATTTTATGGTAATGCTTCATGAGCTCTTGGGGGAAAAATGTCTTTGACAGATACAAGCTAAGTAGGAATCTGAAAGGTTCCCAACAGCAAGAACCCATGTCCTACTATTTATTCTGAACTACTAATATGCACCAATGCTGTTCGCTACCATGATTGTAGGATGCCTGTGTTTTATTCTTATTGGGTTTTTTGTCTGCTGTACTGTGAGTCTAATATTGATGTTATTTACACTGTTGTAAACTGGGAGCACTTTCACAGAAATTAACTGTGCTGGCTTTACAGTAGCACAGGCTCCAGAAAGGCTAAAAATGCCTCATCCAAGCAGCTGAGGGCAGGTGGTTGCTTGTTGAAGTAGAAATCTCACCTTTCACTTAAAATCTGGTTCCTGCCTTCCTGGCTTTTAGGAGAGGCTCTCTGAATGCAGAAGTCTCAAACCAAGAAAGCAAACTAAAACTGCAAATGTTATTTGCAGTTATTGTCTGGGGGGGTGGCTGGGAAGGTGTCTTGTGGCTGCTGAGTTTTCACGTCAGACACTACCGAATGTCAGGGCTTTGCAAGGAAGGGACCTCATGCCACGCCTGTTGCATCCATTAATGCCAACAACAGTTTTGGTCTCCAAGATGCTCTGCTTGTGGGATGGACCCAAACCCTCTCCTGTCCTGTATCACATCTGAAATGTTTTACATCCAGTGTAGAGGAACAGACACCCCAACTCCTCCAGGCTACTTGGAATGCTGTTAGGGGGCCATGAATCCCATCTAGTGTATTAAAATCCAGTTTAATCCCCATCATGAATACAACAAGTGTGGTCAAACTTAGACCCTGCAAGGTCTGTACCCAAATCCTCATGTCCCTACAAGCCACAGCACATGTTCAGGAAGAGGGGATGGGAAGAAATCTCCAGGAGAAGCTCCAGACATGTCTCACAGAAAAGGATTCCCTTGAGTGTTCCCCTGCAAGACAGGAGCAAGAAGACAATTTGGACTTTTTTTTGCTAACCCAGGCACAGAGGAATGGGGGTTATTGTGTTCAGATCCACTTTTCTGGGTAACGGCTCTGATAAAATCAGGGGTGTGATGATCTGTCCTTGCTGGTGTTAGCTCTGCAGCACATGGAAGAGGAGGATGAGTCAAGAATCACACACCTGGAGCTCTGGAGGAGACACAGGTAGACCTAAATGGCCCTGTATTTGACATTAAGTCTACTTTTTACAGGCAAAGGCAGCAGAATGAGTGGCTGTAAGTCTGACCTGTAAAATGCAAAGTACTCATCCACCCCTCCCCTCCTGCGGTGCTGTTAGTAATTAATTCAGCACATCTGCTAATGCTCCTTGTCTCTCTCCACTGCTCATGGCTTTTGTTTAAATGTTAATACCCCATGTGCTACCTTTTATCTGGAGATGAAGATGGATTGCTGTGTCAGACTGGATTTAAATTCATTTTGCTGTTAAAAATTTGTAATTATATTGAAAGGCTGTATGAAGTCCAAGACCTCTCTGGGCTACTGTGGTTAATTAGCTGCTACAGATATTGTGCATTCAATCAAATTGTTCTCACTGCATTAAATTTGGTTATTAAACACTTGAAATAGTTGAGATATTAGCAATGCTTGATCGCTGGAAGGTCACACTCTTCGTTACTCATCCAGGCTGTGTGTCAGGCAATTTAAGTGCAAATGGACTTGCGGGTTGAAGAGCTCTCTGAGAAGGGATTTGGTAACGGTTGGCAGATTTGCACAGACACTGAGTATGTAGTGTGAGGCTGGGGCTGGGACCTTCGAGATGTGATGAGTTCTTCATGCAGCAGATCAGGAGAGATCTGTCCCTGCTTGTAGGCTCCACCAAGTAACAGTGCTCGTGAGGGACCTACTGAAAAGGTCCCGCCAGGCTGCTTGAAGGGAGGGAGAGGGGCACTCCAAATAAATTCAGGTGGGAGCCAAGAGAAAGCTTTCAATGACGATATGAAATTGGGAAGGAAGCTACTACACATAAATGGAAATAATTGTCATTGTGCTGATGCTCTGAAATATGTTGGCTTTTGACAAACAAAAGCCTTGTGACCACAGACAAGGAAGACATCCCTTGAAGGTGCATCTGGTGACACCAGCAGACAGAAGAAAGCTCCTGAGTGGTGAGCTGGATTCTGCCTAGTTTGTTTGAAGGCATCATGTGATGTGGCTGAGACAGCCTGTGGGGTATCTAACACAGACACCTTCACCTTGGAGATGGGACACTGAGGCAGGAGGTTAGTCAAGGTCACAGACAACAGAAATCTAATCTTTTCTAGAAACAAACCCAAAGCTTTTCCATTGCTCAAAGTCCACTTCAACGCGTTATTTGGGTTATTAAAGACAGCCCTCAGCCCCTCTGTGCAGGGATGATGCTGCAGCATGGGGTCCATACTTCAGATCCTCCCTCCTCAGCAGCTCTCACCTGCCACCTCCATGTCCCTAAGTGAGGAAGGCAGTGAATATTCAGTTCCCCCAAAAAACTGCAGCGACCTGTGCTGTACCTCTGATTCTTATTCCAGGTGCTCCCCAAAAATCATTATTGCTATACACTCCTCTGCAGGAATGTGGCGTGCTCATCTTCGTTGGTCTTTCTTTTCGAAAAATACAGAGGAGAAAAGGTTGTTCTTTCTCTTCCACTGGACATGTGCTATCTCCCGGCCCCGCAGCCTGCAGCTGGTTTTCTTTGTCAGAGGATTTTGGCTGAGCTGCCGCGATAATTACACAGCTGGGCAGTGGGAAATCCCGCCCAGTAGCTGACGCCTGCCTAATCGCCGCTGGTTGTGTTCGGAGACTCCAGGACCTGCTGTAATAACACAGCCACTTAATTAGTCTTTTCCTGAGTAAAGGCTTTGGAAAGCAAAGGAATCACAGCTTCCTAGATCCTCTTAACTATGTGAGTACACAACGGGTGAAAACAGTCCTGATAAAGGACCACGGAGGGAGCTTATGCAGCTGGGTGTCAAGGCTTTGTCCTGCCTCATTTTCCCCCCTTGGCTTTCTTGCTGTCTGGTGTCAGGACTATCCAAGTAACACCCACTCCTGGGGCACGGTTTATTACAAGGACATTACAGTTCAAATGTCAGGATAAATCAATCTAAACATTTCCTTCTGTCCCAGGGCTGTCTGGCATTTCACTCACCTCTCCATTTGTGAAGCTTTCCCCACAAGCAGCTCCAGCTCACCACCCAGGCTAAGTGCTTCATGTAAGGGCCTCTGAAACCAGCCTGTGCTGTTATTTTGGCTTGTTTCTAGGTTTGTATTAATGACAGAGTGTCTCTTCTGTGTTTGGAGAATTCAGATGCTGAATTAACAGTGAGCTGAATCACAGTAATTTACTGTGCCTGTGCTTTCACCCTGTTGCAACTGGGAAAACTTTTGCAGAGATTTAAACTAATTTATTCCCCTTGCCCTGCTTGCCTTGGGCTTTGGAGACAGCATTGTTAACCACGGCTCAGCAGACAGCATTGCACTGTGTCAAAGCTTAAATAAACTTTGCTGAAAATCAGAGTTGAAAGAGTGTAAGGGCCATTACTATCCAAATGGGGAAAAAGAAAAAAAAAACCCTCATCTGCTCCTCTTCCTCACTGACCACCCAGACCCCTCATAATCCCTCATTACTCATTACTTCTTGCCTGGACTACAAGAATTTACCAGCCCCTGAGACCCTCCTCCTTATCCCTGACCCATTCCCAAATCATGACATCTTCATCCTCATAGCCAGATTCTGACCTCTCTCATTCTCCCCCACACATTCCTTATTCCTTCCTTTCTCCAACCCACCCCAAATCCATCTCCTGTCAGCAGTTCTTGTCTTGGCTGATCTCTCCAAACATCGTGCTCAAAGTCCTCCAAGTTGGCGTTTTTGTTGTGTGGCAATCCGATTATTGCCTAAATTTGAGACTCTTCACCTCTCCTCTTCCTGGCACACTCTTCCACTTGCCACTGACATGTGTGGCTGCCTTCCCTGTGCTGGCCTTTCTTCGCCTGGTCTTCCTCTGTCTGCTCTGGCAGGGCGTCAAATAACAACCACAGAAAACATCCAAACAGGCCTTGAAAGCAAGAAAAATCGAGTATTTGAAGGGGGAAAGCACCCATAAGTTGGCTCTATTTAACTATAAAGACTCCAAGATCTTTTTGGTTGGATCAGTGAAATGCAAAACGCAATCAAAAATTTTATTGTAGTTTGCTTTGTAAAGGTGCAGTCTTAAACTCTGGCACTCTGACTCCAGTCCAGATTTCCTCCTCTTCTGAGCAGTTTCTGGTTTCATCGTTGGGTCAGATCAAAGTTATCCTTGGAGACGAGGTGCCAACACCTTCTCCATCCTGAACTAGGTTTGCTCTTCAGTTCCACCTCCAAGTTCAGTGCTCGGAGCAGAGATATATTAGTGTTTTTAATTTTCTCTTTAGTCCCTAGCACTGTATGTATGTCAGGAGTTCATAATATCTAGTTTTTCCTGTTTATCTTTCATGTCCACATTTTTTGTGCCAACCTTTGAATGTTAATACAGATTGTATCAGTTCTTTGTGGTAGACTCAGGGCCAGCATCTTTAACAAACCCATGGATAAATGACATTTAGGCACTTCAGAGGACACGTACCAGCATCTTCTTCTCCCAGAACCACACGCCCAAATGTGTTCCCAGTACAAATACTGCTGAATCCAGACTCCAGATATTTATTTTCCTTTGCTACATTTCTTATTTCCTGAGAGTCAGTTGGTATCTCACAGAAAAAGCTCAAGCTATTCCCAGCTCAGAGTTGTCTGGCTCCCGAGGCAGCTCCACAGCTCTAAAGCTTGGCCATGTGTTGGTTAAAAACAGACCAGCATCACTGCCCTGAGTCCCCTGGGTGAGGAAAGAGAGGAGGGGAGAGGAGATAAAAGTGAGGGTGTGATGGTCCCTCCAACAGACGTGGTTACAGGGCTCTTGGGTGAAATTGTTCATTCAAAACATTCTTTTTGCTGAAAATGCCTTTTTTAAAAAAATCAAAACAAAAATCTGTGGGAAATGTCCAATTTCAACAACAATTTTAAGGTTTTCATTGAGGAAGAAAAAGCTTGAAAAATGTGCAGTTTTTTGGCAAAAGTAAGCTAAGGAGTTTGGCAAAAACCCAAACGAAAACCAAAAACCAGAAACCCCAAATTGTTTTGGTTTCTGGCCAAAATGTTTCCAGTTTTTGATTGCCAGAAACCAAACATTTTTCAGTTTTTGCTTCTTGAATGAAAACCCCATAACTTCTACAGAAAAATGTTAAGATAAGCTTTTGTTTTCACCGAATGTCTTCCATAGGAACAGAAACAATTTCTGCCTTTTCCCTTTTTTCTCCATGGATGGATGTGTGTGACTATGGGACTGTGATGTTCCATTTCTGAGCTCCATTTGCCTGTCAACCTGAGCTGCAGCACTTTCTCTGCCTGCCTTAATTTCTCCAGCCCTGGCAGCCTGCCCATTTCTGGCTGTTTGTGGGCAGGTTTGAGCATCCTCTGCAAAACACTTTGGGCCTACAGCTTCCAGAGATGTCACGAGTATCTGAGGATGGCAAACACATTAAAGGACTAGCTGGACATTATGCAGGATCTGGCCCTCAAAAATCTACCTTCATCTTGGCGGGGAAGCCTGGATTAGGCAACACATCTTGGCTTCCTAATTGTGATTTTTCAGACTTGCTTACCACCCACTGTGCCTGGGATTACACCTGTCCGAGTGTGCCTGTTCTGCATCGCTGTGTTCCAGCTTGGATACACTCCCTTAAAAACAGTTACTTCATGTGGTGGATCTAGTTAACACTCCTTCCAGCTCTGAGCTGCCTCTGACCTGCAGATGCTAAGTGTTAGCAGTTGTGCTCTAGTTGCTGTAATTCTCATTACCTCAGTGTAGACAAGGCCTGTTTGCACCTTAAAAGCTTTAAAATCTTTTCGGGGAATCCCTATGGAGGGTTTGATGATGGGAGTGTTTTTTTTCTTCCCAAAATTACTGAGTGCCAGTATCTGCCAGTTCCTTCACTGGAGCTATGTGAGATGGGCACTTGTGGCAGTTCAGCCAACATGTTGCCCTTTACCAGCCCGCTGAAGTCATCGCCAAATATAAAGCCAGACCCTTGTGGGATTTCTTCTTGGTTTCAGATGTGAAGGTGACCAGCTGTTGATTGAGTGTTGCAGAGATCTTTGGAGAACAGTGTGCATTCAGCTTGGAGATGAAGGGCTAAATTCAGACCATTTGTGCTCTTGGCATGCTGTTCCTCCTCATCGCTGTGTGTTTGCTTTAGAAGTCTGACTGGCTGACATGCCCCGGCCGCCGGCTAATGCGGATTAATTCTGACTCTCTTCAGGCTTTAAGGAAACAGATTGTGGAGGGGTTTTCATCACAAGGGGAATGAAAGAAGCTAGCAGAGTATCTTAACCCAAACCACGTCACCCATTGCTTTCAATCAGAAAGGAGGACAGATGAGATTAACCTCAAACACCCCCCCCCGGCTTCCTTGCGGACACTGCAAACCACAGTGCCAAGTGAGAGAGGAATGCAGGAAGAGGATGATTTTTTTTGTGGACCTGTAAGGAGCTGGACTTAGACCACCAAGCCCATTCCACATTGGCCACCGAACAGTCATCAGAGGGTGTTGACTTTTGACCACTACTGTTTTTGTTAACAGGAAAAATAAAACCATATGTTGCCTAAGTAGATGCACAAAACTTTTCTCCAAATCCCCACAGACAAACTGTCAGCAGCAAAAGTATTTACTTTGGTAATGCAGCTGGGCTTAATCCCAGCCCCATTGTGTTTGTGCATGCCTTTTCACCACGGAGCTCAATAACATGCTGTTTGCGAAGAGGGTGAATGAATGCATGCAGTATGATTTCGGTTATGAGGCCTATCGGTTACAGCCCGAGACAAAAGGCTGGAGTCAACAATGGTAGCACTACACGGGCCCTGCTCATGCTTCGAGTTAGGCTAAATGGAAATCTCAGTCATCAGTCACGTCAACTAGCCATCAGCTTGAGGTAGGACAGCAGGACTTGGCCCGCTGGTGCGGATCCTCAGCTGGCTTAGATCAGCGTAAATCCAGTGTAGTCCAAGGAGCCACAGCTGAGGATTTTGGCGCCTACTGTCTATTTTTGAGTTTAGTGGTTGTTGAATGCTTAATTCTCTGGGAATTTGGACCCTGCAGCTGAGCCGTGGATGTGCTCACAAGCTGCTTCCTCCTGGCTGGGGGCTCACAAACATCAGGGAGGTCCCTGGATGGCACCTCCGTAGGTGCCAGCCCTGGGGCAGTCCCAAGCACGAACACAGGCTGGGTGGAGAATGGGTTGAGAGCAGCCCTGGGAAGAAGGACTTAGGGGTGTTGGTGATTGAGAAGCTCAACATGGCCCCTGAAGATTGTCCATGTGCACATGAAGCCCAAAAAGCCAACCTTGTCCTGGACTGCATCACAGGAAGGGTGACCAGAAGGCCAGGGGAGGTGATTCTGCTGCTGTACTCTGCTCTCGTGAAGCCCCACCTGCAGTTCTGTTTCCAGCTCTGGGCCCCCAACATGAGGATATTGGGGATCTGCTGGAGCAAGTCCAGAGGAGGCCAGAGATGCTCAGAGGGCTGGAGTCCCTCTGCTAGGGAGACAGGCTGAGAGAGCTGGGGGTGCTCAGCCTGGAGAAGAGAAGGCTGTACCTTCCAGTACCTAAAAAGGCCTCAAGAGAGCTGGAGAGGGATTTTTGACAAGGGCATCAAGTGACAGGACAAGGGAGAATGGCTTCAAGCTGACAGAGGGCAGGTTTAGATTAGATATGAGGAAGAAACTGTTTACTCTGAGGGTGGTGATGCACTGGCACAGGCCTCTAAGAGAAGTTGTGGATGCCAGATCCCTGGGAATGTTCAAGGCCAGGTTGGATGGGACTCTGAGCAACCTGGTCTAGTGGAAGGTGTCCCTGCCCATGACAGGGGAATTGGAATGAGATGATCTTCAAGGTCCTTTCCAACCCCAACTGTGCTGTGATTCTGTGACATGGCTGCATCAAAATCTGGGTGCAGAGTAACTCCGTGTTCGAGTACTGTCAACACTGAAAGTTCTAAACCGGTGTAGAGGGAAAAAAAACCTGGCACCAATCTGTTCTCTTGTGAGCCTTCTCATCTCTGGTTGCAAACATTTGCAACCAAGGGCAAGTCTTGCAGCAGCAGGTCCATGCCTGGTTCCAACACTGCTTTGGCACCAGGATGGGCAGGATGTGCAGGATGTGGGTCCACTCCCTATGGCAGAGTGCTGTCAGTGTGCCCTGATCCCTACTCTGCTGGGCTGGTGACAGGGCATGGTGCATAACCCCATCACAAACTTGCCAAAGGCCTGTTTTACAACCTGAAAAGCTGCAGCTGTTGCAACTATAGTTTGGGAAGGGGGGGAAAAAAACCACCTGTATTCATCACCACCAGAGGAGCCAAGATATTTCAGAATTGTTCTTTCTCACACAGCTGCAGCTGGAGGTGTGAAAGTAGTTCAGCTCCCATGAAAAACTGTTTCTTGTGCTGGAAATGCTGCATGGAGATGAATTTGTAGCAAACAGAGTTGTGCTTCAAATTTGAGGAACCCTGTCCGTGTTTAGCTTAATGTAAATTATCTGTTCCCAAACACAAAATAAGTGGGGAAGAGGCCAAATGTCTTTCTGTAAAAAATATAAAGAACTCCTTTTCTCAAGGTAAAGGCTCATAGATAAACCAGATGTTCTTGGATAAAAGAAGATCTGGTTCTGCTGACACTTCCATAAACCTTTTTTCTAATATTTCATAATAAACTTGAGCAGGTTGCTGATCGACCTATGTGACATAAACCACTCAGACCTGCAAAAAAACCCATAACAAGATGGGTGATTTAAAATATCCTTTGTAGGTCTGCACAACAAAGTAAAACACCTGATAAAACTTAGGTATGGTCCCTAAAATATCCTTGTAAAATATGGGACATTTGTGTTAAGGCTGTTTGACACCATTTGCTTGACAATGTTGAAAAATATTACAGTGCCACCAATTATTTCCCTAACATCAAACCTTTGGGATGAGAAGTAGATGTATTTCGGGGCAGTGGCAGAGCAAGGCAAGAAGTGAGATGCAGAGAAATTAAACCAGAGAGAAAGCCCAGCACTGTGGCCATGCTCTGGTAACACACACGTTCAGCATCACGTTATGGCTGTGTCAGACTATGGCCATCAGTAATATAATCTGATTAAAACATTGACACTGGGTGTGCTGTGAGCTGCACAAGAGAGAAACCTTCTGTCTTGAAGAGCTGATGGGCACTGGGAGGCAAGGGCAGGGCTTGGGAGGCTTTGCAGAAGGAACATCGACGTTGAAGACAATGAGGCAACCATTAAAAATCACCCATGGAAAAATGCTGGTATTTTTTCTGGTTCTCTTGGGAGTGGCAAAATGACTCTTTTGTGGAAGAATTTCAGCTTTCAGCAGAGAAAATGATCCTTTGATGTTTTTTTCTCCAAAGAACTTTTCCTCTATTTTTTATTTAGGCTGCTGTTGCCACTAAATCTCAAAATTTTCTTCAAAATTTCCTATGGGGCATGCAACTGGGAATAATTCTAAATAATTCTTTCTATATAGAAATTCCACCCCTCTCAGCATTGCCCTCATGCTTTGTCTTCTCGTCCTCATCCAGGACTCTGTCCCCTATTCAAGACTGTCCTTGAGCGAAGCTGTTTGAAGGGGCTCCCAGTGCTTCTTAGCCCCAAACATTATCCTGTTGCTTGGCAGTTTTCTGTCCTGCAGCTGTGCCAAAACAACTGCTCGTGGGTCATGCTGCAAATGGGGTCCGTGCAATTTCTTTAAATCCCAGTTAATCTATTTCCCCCCACTTTGGTGCCAAGCGTTTTCTTTCACTGACCTGCTTCACAGGTGGTTGAACGGGTCCTAAGGGGGAAGAACATTCAGGAACCTCTTCAGCTGGCTTTGCCTCTGGAAAAATGTCACGTGGAGGATGTTAGGGGAGCGTTTTCTGGCCAGGGCCTTGTGTCACTGAAGCAACCAGCTCTTTGAGATCAGTCGTGGGTGGAACAAGGGTCCTCTGCTGATCTCAGTGCTGTGTCTTCTTATGTCAAATACCTCCAGGCAATGAAGGTCTGAGCAGCAGATCCGGGGTGGGTATTGCTTGGGAAAGGACATGAGCACGAGCGCTCCCAGAACAGTCACGGGTTGTTGGTTAATGCCATTTTCAAGGCTTCCCATGTCTTTGCTTGACCACGGTGCCCAGAGCAGGCTGCTGCGGGAGAGGGGGTTGAACCACAGAAAAATTGTAAGTGAGTTAAAACATTCGTGGCCTCCTCAAGCCAGCTAGGATGCTATTTAAAGGACTGTATTATTCCCTGCTGCATCTTCTGGCCTGCATAGGGAGCTTTCATTAGCGTGGCTGGCAGAGAGAGAGAGAGATAGTGCCTTGGAGAGCTCACGAGGCTTTCCACAACATCTCGGCTTGAAAGAGCCTTTGACTGTGCATCTTGCAAAATGTTTTCTCTGAGCTGTCAAAATACGCATCAGTCAAAGCAGAGGAGTCTGGAATGTGTTACGTGCGCGTTGGTGCACTGCGACCAACAGAGCCAGAGCTGTGGGGAGGGGGGTCACAGCAGGGGCTCCCCGAATCCCAGCAAAGACACCACAGGCCATGGGGGATGTCTGAGGTCCTGGGAAGTACCTCAGCCCCTGTTGTGGGGAAAAAACCCCTCAAACCCAAGGGGTGGGGGGTTCTCTCCAGGGGTCACAAATCTTTTGAATCCTCTTAGGCTTGACAGCACGGGACATTTTGCTACCCCATCGCTCAAAGAAGGGCAGGTCCCTTGGCTTTCTTCTCTTCCGGATGGGTAGAGCCTCCCAGCGGGGGATGGGAGGGTGCACAGGCAGGGACAGAGGGTCATGTGTCACAGCACACAGTTACAGCCTCCAAGGGGACTGTCTGAGCTGGGAACCCTCACAGACGACAGAGCTTCCAGACCTGGTGTGGCCCCGTCTTATCTCAGAAAAAACTTTTATGGGCTGGAGCTCTCCTGCCTTGCTGTGTCTGAGCTGTGGAGTCGAGGAGCAGGACACTGGCCATCACTCAGCCTTGAAAACATGTGAGGTGCTGTTGTAATTCGGGAGTCAGCTCTCAGGAGCTCATTTTATGTGTCTCATGCCCAGCCCTGAGGACAAGAAGTCTGTTGAAGGGGGCTGTTCCAACATCCAAATTTTCCTAAGAAAAAGGAAAGCAAGCCACAAACTCTGGTAACACAGGGATGGACAGGCAGGCAAGCTGCTTTTAGTAAAACTCCTGGGCACTTCTCTGGAGCTTGCTGGAAGCTCTTTGGAGGCACTTTATTTCGAGAAGAGATTTTGGTGTCATGTGTTGTCAGAAAACACCCAAGTGAGTCCTGATCATGGCCAGAGGGTGTCCTTCGGAGCATGTGGGATTTCTTGGCCAGGCTTGGTGGCTTGCTGTGCTGCTGGAGCCCTCCTGATGCTGCCAGGCTGACTCTTGGACAGTGCCAGGTGCCAGCCGTGTCCCCAGGGCAGCCCAGGGAGCAGGTTCCTCCCAAGCCACTCGCTATCGGGAATGCAGGCATAGTGTTTCCATGAGTAAGCCTTGCTTGCAGGGGTGCATGTTTGCAGGATGAGGCCATGGAGCGAATTAGTGAGTGAGCTCCTGCCCTGCTGCAGAGCTGACGAGGTACATGTGATGTGGAACTGGGCAAATGCACGCTTGAGAGCTTTTAATTTCACGGTTCCTGAGCAAGCACACGGTTCTCCGTGAAAACTGCAGGATTCTTGGTGGGTTTATTTCTGTATTAAATTTAGCATTTCTTTAAAAGTAGAAAAGGCTTAAAACGGGGGTGATACAGAGATGGGGCAGATTTGCCTGTGGGCTGGGGCAAGTGGCATCTTTCTGGTTTGCACAATGTGGTGTGGTCCTGCCCCGTGGATCTGAGACAATGCACATCACTGAACATTCAAAAAAACATGCTGCAAACATCTTGCTCAGTTTGAGCTGTGGCCCTTCCCTTCCAAGCACAGTGGATGACAAACGAGGTGTGAGGTAGGGTGGTGCAAGGAGTCCCCAGGCAAATTCAGAAAGGTTTAGTACCCCCAAACAGCAGGTCCCCATTCAGGTCCTGATTGCACTCTCATGTCTTGTTAACATCACATAACTGGAGCTGATGTGCTCCCAGAAGGACTAATTAGTCTTGATTTTGGATGATGCTGATGTGGCCAGACCATTTCCAGGTCTGAGGTCACCTCTGGGATCTGTGCACCGTGCTTTGTGCTGCTGTGCTCCCAGATGTGCACAGGAAGACACTGCTTCTACACTTAGTGAAGTGCAAGGAAAGAAAGGTAGTGAATGCAGCAAAACTGTTCGGTTTGTAAATGTAATTTTTTCCTTTCCTCTAATTCCCTAACTGCCCTATAGCCCTAAACACCATCCTGGAACTGCAAATCCTTACCAGATCTCCAGTCCTTACCTGGCTTCTAATCCTATAAACCCATTTTCCCCCATCAGTAGATAGCACATGGAAAACTTTGGGTTCACGGTCATACTCTCTGCTTGGATGTGAGTGCAGTCCAAGCAAATTAATCCTGAGTGCAAGCATTCATACATGAAGAACTTTACACTCAGAAACATGACCACACTAAATTGCTGCCAGAGTTTTAAAGGCAGCTTTTGCAAATACTGGCCCTGCATCTTGTATTTCTGCAGCGAATGGTTCAATTCATCAGGGAGACACCAGCTAACTGCTCATCGGACTGCATCCTGGAGATGCAGGGAGCAGAGAGGCTGGGATGAAGACAGCTCTCTGCTCTTACCTAAATGCACCCTGGACTGATTATCTATCAGAGGAAAAGGAAGTCTTAATGATTTCTGCCTTTATTTGCCATGTCTCTGTAATTACAAAGACTTGATATGGAAGAGTATCTTTCAAGTATGTGAAGCATATGCTCCCCAGAAACACTCAGCAGCAATGTCTTTGGCTCCTGTGACTAATGCTAGCAGAAGGTTCAATTTCCTGACCGTCAGCACCAGGTTTTATTAAGAATGAACATTTTTTCTTTATTTTTCCCCCAGTTCCCAAAGTATTATTGATAGTTGATTATTACCATTTTATGTGAGGTCATAGCAATTAGTTTTGAACTGCAGACCTGCAAATGTGCAGTCTGTAAAACTCAGGTCAGTGTTGGAGTGCAGAGCTAGTATATGTCTGTAAGCCACCCTGAGGCTATAAACTCCATCATGGAGAAGTCAGGAGATTCCAGAACGAAGGCTTTATCTCCAGTGTTCATTTAGCTTTTACAGACATATGTCTGATGAAGGACTCATGACCATTTTGCTGTGTTTTTGTGCAGGATCTGCTCCTTTCAGCTCACCCAAGAGGCACTGCTCTCACGAGGAGCAACCACTCAGCACTTCATGCCAGCCTTGGGGTTGCTCCAATGTGTGCTGTCGATGAGGTGGGGCAGCTCTCTCAGCCTTGGCTGCTCGGGGCCCTGCTCACCCCACAGTTCCTTTCTCTGTTCTGCTGGCTCAAGGCTGTCCGTGGGTCTTGCCAACTTGTCTCACTTTCAGCCCTCTCAGCCTTCTTCCAAAACAACTCCCTTGCTTTCCTCTGTACAGCAACCTCAGGAGTGATTTATGGTGTAATTCATGAGTTATATGCTATTACAATGTGTATCATGGAAAGGGATAGAGCAATGGGATCTTCTGCTTCTTTGCAAAGACCCCTAAACTTGAGCCCATGGTTTACACTCTCTTACATATTTGGGATGGGGGCCAGGATATTAGGAAAAAGTTCTTCACTGAAGGAGTGGTTAAGCACTGGAACAGGGTGCCCAGGAAAGTGGGGGAGTCACCATCCCTGGAAGTGTTCAAAAAACAAGTAGGCATGGCACTTTGTGATATGGCTTATCTCAGTATTCAGTCAAAAGTTGGACTTGAAGATCTTGCAGGCCTTTCCAAACCTTAATCATTCTATGACTCTATGATTTTTCCAGAGGGAACATGCTTATGGGGACAGGAACTCAATTTTAATACCTACCAGTGTTTGCAGTAAATGATCTTTCCTTGCACAAAACCCATCTCTGATATTGTCACCGGGGCACCAAACTGGTTTCTTGTGCTTAATGCTAGGAGACATCCCTTGGGCTTCAGAAAGATCAAGCACATCGATGCTCCCAAATCACACTTGTTTCAATATTGATATGAAAGGACACAGATTTTATAAGTTATTGGTGTGTTGTATGTTAAAAATTTTAAAGCAGTGTCTTGGGCATGTTTATTCATGTGTAACTTTGGATTAAATTTTATACTCCCCCAGCCCTTAACTTTTATAACACATTTTGATTCAATCAGGATTTGCTTGAATTCACCTGGTTATATCTGAGGGCAGCATTCATCCTTCTCTCTGCTGCTAAGTGTGGTTACACTTAAAGTGATCCTTGAAGGAAAAGGTACAACTAATAACAGTAAAATCAAATTACTGAACACCTATCAATGACAAAGTGTTGTGGAAAACACTTTGATCTGAATAAAACACTTAGCTCTACTCAAAATGAAATATTGTCTGATATCAAGGGCTTTTCATAAGCAAGTGGAAATAAATGTAATTATATTAGGCAGAGAGAAAAATCAATGTTTTGATTTGAAAATTAGCCTTTTCTGGATTGTTTTTTCTGGCTGAGACAATCTGACAGCATTTTATGAAATATTTTGATCTGCTTGAAGTTGTCTCTCTTTCTCTCTTTCTTCTTTTTTTTAACCAAAATGTTGTATTTCTGGCTGAAAATTTTTACTCTATCCAGAAAGGGAAATTGTTCTGTCAAGGGTATTGTAAAAGGCCCTGTGTTTCATTGCCTTTTAATGGAACCTTAATAGAAGTTGGCAGTGCAGATGACGAAGCTGGAAGGCTGCAGTGAAATTTGAACAATCAGAATTTGTTCTGAGGTTCATGACCATGGGAGAGCCCTCGAAGCCCATAACTATTCACTCAGCCATAAAGATGGCTGATCTCATTTCTTCCCATCACGTCCCATCCTCAGGAGGAATGCTCACAACTGCGAGAAGCCCACGGGGGACCATGCTATGGCTATTGATTTTAGATGGAAGATGTGCAGATACTGCAGTGAGGATGGGAAGGATCAGCTTCACCAAAAATAAAATGCATTGAAATTTGGAAAAGCTCTTGGGTCTGTGAAGGAGAGGATAAATTTAATCAATGTCAATGTTTCCAGCCGATTCAGAAAAGCCTGACTATGCATTAAGCTGTAATGACCTCTGGCAGACTTTTAATCTAGATGTGAGCATTTTAACTTTCTTTTCAATGTGGAGGATGGCTTCTAAATCCTTTGAAACAGTTGCATCTGAATCAGTTTATGCTACTCACACCTTACACTGCACCCACTGGAAGTTCCTTGGATTTTTGCTGGAGTATTCCAGAAACCAGGGTTAGAAGAAATAAACCCTGGGGATAACACTACCTGGATTGGTACTTCTCTTGCACTTCTGCACTGGTAATTCATTCCTTTTCATTGCCACTACATATTCAAAAGGCTTTTAGCTCTTAGTCTATTGGTTTGTCTACTGCAGAGCCTTTCATAATGGTTATTTCCTGGTAGTGAATGCTGAACTTGGTCTAGAGGGACCTGTTTGTAGCACAGTTTTCCGCAATTACCCAAAATTTACACAGCAATTCCAAGCTTATTATATGGGGCATAGTATGTAATTACAGGCATAACTTATTAGGTCCTAATAACAGCAAATATATCATTACACAAATCATTCATGTTACTGTGCTGATATTTTTATATGGAGTGAGTGAATACAATTACTAATAGTGACAATACCCATCTTACAGCTGCAGTGTAATTGGTGCCACTGTGACACACAGCAGGGCAGGGGCAGGAGTAAGGAAACTTCTGCTGAAATACAGCTGAGTTCATGAAATACTACATCCAAAAACCAAGGTGGAAACCCTCTCTTTATAGTTTATATGTGAGAATTTCATTCATCACAACAACTGTCCAGAAAGAGGGATCCACATTGTCTTGCTTAGATGATGGATCTCCTGGTTAGTTATGGGAGGGTGTCCTAGTTTGGACATTCATGGAGAATGCCATGTTCTCCAGACCCCGGAGCTGTGGAGGGAGGGAAGGAATCCTATAAATGCAACAGCAAAGAGAGTTGAGGCAGCAGGTCACCAGGTGAGCTGTGCACATGGTGTGTCTCACCTTCCTGTTCGGAAAAGCTGGGCTCAGCCCAAGATTTGTAATCAAAGTGCTTTGAGTCACTGTAGACCTCCCCTAAAAGGTGACCGGTGATCGCTGCCAAAGGTATGTAGCTTGTAGGGAGAAGGCGTTAGTGCTGGCATCTGTCAGACAGCCCTGGGTGTGGATTAAGGACACAGAAGGGGTTCAAGGCCATTCCTGACCTTTACATGCAGCTCTGTGAGAGATTTGGGTTCATACATAGAGGTTTATGAGGGTTTATGAGTGATTTGGGTTGATGCACGTTGGTTAATGGGTTGATTAAACACTGCTGCCCTGGCAATTCCAAGATGCACCATCTCAGCTCTTGGCATGAGGGCAGCTTGGTGGAGGGTAGAAACAACAGAGATTTCTTTTGCCTGTAGTACTATATAAAAAGTTCAGGCCGTGACTTTTGTTTCAACATCTACATATTTATATCTGCTGTATAGTTTAGGCTGAAATTTGTTTCCTTTGCTGACAGGTTAACCTTCTTTCTGGGGTCTGTCTGCAGCAGCCCACCAGCACCTTTGCCAACACTAACCTGGATTTACAATGTTGAGCCCCTGTTTTCCACAGCAGCAAGACAAGTGTCAGACACTCTGATTTTGTTCAAGTCTCCGAAGCACTTCAAAGTGACAATAAGAGGAGAAAAAAACATAGGCTGGGGTTTGCCCTGAGGCATAATCTCAGGGGCACATGGTTGGGAGTTACCAACAGGACCTAGTTTGCCACCCTGGCCACCTCGGTTTGGGCAGAAAGTCTCTGTTTTGCCACTCTATTTTGGTATGGAAATAGCCCAGTTAGAGCAGAGGTGATGAATGGGGACCATGGCAGCCAGAACCAGCCTGCCAAAGTGATTTTACCCAGCCATGCAAAGACTGATGGGTCAGCCTGAGGGGGAGTATTTCTACTGATGTGGGGCAGAGGGAGGAGATGCTCAGCTGAGCTTGGCGAGGGGTGTTGTGGAAATGTGGTTGTGTTGGTCTACAAATCATATAATCATAGAATATCCTGAGCTGGGGAGGACCACAAAGATCATCAAAGGCCAATTCCTGGCTCTGTACAGGAGAAGCCCAAAAAACAATTATGTGCCTGACAGCACTGTTCAAACACTCCTTGACCTCTGTCAGGCTTGGTGCTGTGACCACTGCCCAGGGAGCCTGTTCCAGTGCCCAGCACCTTCTGGGTGAAGAACATTTTTTTAATATTCAGACTAAACCTCCCCTGTCACAGCTTCATGCTGTTCCCTCAGGTCCTAATAGTTACTTCCAACACCGAAAGCCACTTTGAGATCAGTGTTCAAGGATAGAAATGGTAAGAAAAGGCCATACTGCTCCCCTGCATCTCTACTGATCCCACCAACCACAAGCAACAGTAAACTCTGGAAAGGAAGGAATCTGCCTTTATGGGGCAGATTATTCCACACATCTTTGAGACTTCACAGACAGCCTTTAACCCCCGGCAACTTCAAACATTATATAAGGGGTGATATAAAACCTGGCATGAAAAAGTTTGGATTTAGAGGTGACTGAGCAGGACAGAGCTCCTTGTGCAAGAAGGAGTTGGCAGCTGTGAGAACATTTATTTAACAAGCAGATAAATAGTGACTGCTGCTGTGAATCCTGTGCAGTACTTTAAACAAGTCTGGCAGTGTTGTCACATTTATAAGATGATCCTTTGGTATCCTTTGGTTTGGTATCAACTTGACCACTAAATTCCTTCAGCAATTGCTAGATCAGAATTAAGGGGAAGAGCTGCTGCCTTTCACCCACCACAGCTGGCACCTGTGCAGTGGATGCAGTATGAGCAATGGGTGCAGTGCTTTACATTCAGGCAATGTTACTGTTTTGGTGTGTGACTTCTGGTTAAATACGGCATCCTGGTCTAATATAACATTCAGCATCTCTGAAAACCCCAAATACCTCCCCTTTATGTAGTGAACATCATCTCCCCTTGGTCCCATGGTGGGTCACGGTCAGCTGAGCAGAGCTGCCGTCCTTTGTGAGGGCCGTGTTTCCAAGTCTCCTGTGCCCTCCCATCCAATACGTGCAGCTGGGAGTCGGCGCCAACTGGGAGCAAAGGCTTTGGCTCTGCTGACCCCGGGGAGGTGACGGCACGAGGGCTGTTTTGCTTTTCCAGCATGATAACAAACATCATTCCCTTGTTATCTTCGGAGAGAGTGATCTCTCGGGGAGGGGAGGAGTGAGGCAAGGTCAGCGCTGTACCTCAGCTGACACTGCTGTGTGCCCGGCCAGGAAAGCCTCCATGACAGTGCTCAAACTCACGTTTGCTACCCTTTGGTAAACATTTATCCTTCTTGTTGTTGTCAGGAGCTGGGCTGAGATGCAGGGGCAGTGGCAGGCGTGGCATTGCTGCTCCTCTTGCCTTGCCTGACCTCCCGCTGCGGTTCGAAAACTCCCACGCAGCCTCTTGCAGAGTCTCGCTCACTTAAATCAGGCAAACCGGGTTTTTTAGCTTTTAGGAACTATCGCTCTGCCATCACATATTGGAGGGTGGGAATAGCAGGGAATATTTAAGGAAAGTGGATTTGGGTATTTGAAAGTGAGCAACATGATCCCAAGGGTTAATATTTCCCTAATCGAGGGGACAAAGAATACTGCATGACCTCAAGCCCCAACTGCAACCTGATGATGCTGTCCAGCTTGTGACTTACATATTTGCAGCAAATTCCTTATCTATAACAGGCATTGAAAGGAAAAAAAAGGGTAAATAAAGCCTATCAGCAGTATTGTATCGCTGACTCTCCCTGCAGACCTTGCTTTACTGATAATTATTAACTCTCTCAAACTGAGAGCCACTGTAAAACTCATAACTGAAATATGATGGTATTTCTCAAATTAAAAATGCTCGGTGAATGTTTCACTCTGCTCAAATGAAGAAATGCCCACAGGGTTTCCTTAAGTGTGTGTTGAACAGGACAACTTGGAGTTGTCTCCATTGCTCTTGCTCAAAACCCAGATGGGAGAATTGTAGTATGGCTAATGGAAAACCTGCTGTTCCTCCTTTAGGTCATCTTGTGAGGCTATTTTGAGGGGTTTTTTTCTACTGCCTTCCATTTCCCTTCTTCTCACTGTTTTCTCTGGCTGGGCCACACACACGAGGTCCGGTTGCTTGCTGGTTCTTGAAAGCAAATGCACTTTAAACCCCATCCTTTCACATGAATGCAAACAGCCCTGCAGCATTTCCCGTGGTCAGTGAGCTCAGCCCTTCTCTCCATTATAAGCTAAAAAGCTGGCTTTAATGTATATAATAAAAGACATCGTTAAAAACTGTGATTTAATAAAGAAATACAAATGACAATCTAAAAATGTATTTTATTGGGCTGCTAATAATGACCAGTGGTGAGAGTGGAGGGGGGAGCAATATAATGAGCTCCTGGGAGGGGGTTTGGACACAGCCGTCCCATGTGTCCCAGAAATCTGGTAGAAGACACCTCGAGCTCACTGGGAGCCAGGGGACTTGGCACTGAGCAGCCTGGCACCCCAGACTCAGACCCTGCTCCAGTGAGCTCAGGTTTCGCACAGCAGCTCCCCAGCTCGGGACCCACCTCAGCCCGGGAAATAAACAGGCAGGCACTGAGGAGTTCAAGTTTTGTATATTCATGTCAGTAAAACAGAGACTATTCCCTCCCCTGCCCAGTGATTCCTGCCTGCCCCGTCCCCTCGCCCACCCCAGTGCCTGGCGATGCCTGGCCAGACCCACGCTGGAGTAAGTCAGACACATGGGAACCTGACTCACACTGAAGTAGCCAGGAGGTGAATCTGGCCTCACAAATAACATTTCCCCTTGAGATTAACAAAACATGTTAATCTTCTTCGTTTGGAAACTCGTATTTTTTTACTCGAACACAGAGCTCTGTCCCTCCATCATTAGCAGATGTCCTGCATACGAACTGCATTACCTATAAAGTCTGCTTACTCCAAGCAAATGTTTCTCCATCTCTTTTCTTTCTTTTTTTACTTCAATTTGAAGTGAAAGGTACAGTATAGGATTCAAATGCTTCTGCATTACACGGGTTTCTGACCACTTGAAAAACCCCATGGAAAAAACGACTTCACAAACCTGAAATGCCGGCTGAATCATTTTGCTGCACTTCTTTCTGCCTGGCTGAACTTTCTGATGATTTCATTTTTTTTTCTTTTTGCTTTACATGGAACTTTGTTTTTGCTTGTTTAATTTTATTTCTTTATTAAAAAAAATAAATTCATAGCTCCTGTTTCAGCTCTCACTTCGTGTCAGTATTTCTACCCTGTGGATGTGTTGCACAGGCAGGAACATCAGGAAATTGCCCAAAAGGCAGAACTACAGAGTAGCTCAAAGGAAGAAGCAAACCTGAATGCTGAAGCATGGTTTGGTGTTGTCCCAGCTCTTGCCCACACCAAATGCTGGCTCCAGGGCTGCGGGCAGGGAAGTGCAGGCTGAGGAAATAAGAGGTAACTCACAGAAGGATACAGAAATTGGGCTTTGTCACTGACAGCTGGCTGGCCTGCTTGCCACGATCTGAATGGCACCTCTGACTTTTCTTTGGCTCAAAGACTCAACATTAAGGCAAAAATAAGACACAGTGTAGAAGCTCCATCAAATCTTTGGCACAACAGCAACAACAACAACAACAAAAAATTACTGTACACATGAGCTGAGAGGGTAACATTTCCCAGTTAAGCAAAGGGAAAAGTGCTAAATAAATTGCACGTACTAAAAGGTGGCTGGCTTAACAACAATAAGAAGCATCTCTGTCCTTTTGCTTTTTCTTTTCTTTTCCTTTTTTCCTTTCTGTTCCAGAGATTAAGAAAGTTCCTTGGCCAATCGTCATCTCCAATAGGGGTTTCTGCAAAAAAGCTGCTTTCAGTCTTCACCTGGATCCTGCAACCTTTGCCAAGACCAGATGTAACTCTGGCTGGAAGCTCTTCTGAATCCTCCCTTCCTGGTTATTACTCCTGGAAAGAGAAAGACGCACCATGAGAAGAGCGAACACGTGGTGTCCCAGTGGCTCCTTGCGTGGACTGCCGCTGACGCATGTGGGAGCATCCTTGGGGACTGCTGGCCATAGATCTGCAATTTTTAAGAGCAGGGCTCACAGTGGAACCATCTGTAGGTGCCACAATGGTGGCCAGAGCCCGCACAGAGGAGAGGGAGTGGCAGACAGGAAGAGGAAGCCTTGGGGAGGAAAAGCAACATAGTAATTTGGTGTTGGGTCTAACTCCTGCTGCCAAAAAAAAAAAAAAAATTTAGAAGTGATGGCAAATACATGCTATTTTCAGTTTCAGGAGCTGATCTCAGAAAGAAAGGAGTTGCAACTAGATAGGTTTATGCAGGAGATGGGCTTTACTTCTGTATTTTAGTTGATGTATTTGGTTTTCTACAGGCATGGCTGCTCAGTCTGTGGGACTGCAACCTGTCCCAGATGCCTGCACATCCCCTGCGAGTCACAGCCATGGCAGATTACATGGGAAATTACGCTGGGCTTCAGAATGTTATAGCCAGGTCCATAGGAAAATGGTCAATTCCAAACCATGGCAGCTTTAGACAAGGAAAATCCCATCTAAACCCCCTTCAGTATTAAAATAAGCCCCACAAATATCCCACAAACAATCGTTAGCATAGTTAAAACAGAGGAAAATCCTCAGGGCCTGAGGATTTCATGAGATCACATCTCCATTGTCCAAACTACCCTCATCACGTGGGCTCCTAAATCCTTCTTTAAATAACTTAGGAATTAAAAACTTGGAAATGAGATCACATTTAGCTAGTGCTACCACCGTTTCTTGCTTTTTACCAGTGGATTTAAGAACCTTTCAGGGTGCAGTACAGCTTCTGAAGGTCCTTTGGACACAGTCACCAATTTCCTGGACAGGTCAGCCATCTTTCTCTCAGTCTTAACAAGGTCAAACTCCTTAAAGCCTGGCCTGAAAAACTTTTTTCCCCAGGCTGTTTTGTTTCTGTACTGCCTCTCCTTTTCCATCACTGGATATTGTAACATTAAGGCACAAAATACTAGTAACACACTGGTATTTATTTTATTTATGACTATCATTAGGGCAGCTGCTGTGGAACCAATGATTACAGCTGATCATCCATGACAGGCTAAGGGACAGGCAAATCTAAAATCCACCTTGTCACACCCTCCTGTCAAGTGCACATCCGAGGAAGCACAGGACTGCCCCAGGACCAGCAAGGTCTCTCTTGATAAGAGTATTTCACTGAAAACACCCAGGTCATCCTCCATGCAATAAATGCTGATGTCTGCTGGACCCCAGATTCCTGGAGTTGTCTCTGGACAATCCTACCTAGTGCTGCTCAGAGAAGATGTAGAAACTATTGCCCTAATTCAAGGCATTATTGGGGATTTTGAATTAATGAGGTTTAGGTGGGAGAATGACAGCCTTGTGCATTGCCAATGTTTCTGTTGGGAACCTCCAACAATATGTAATATATATTAATTACCTGTAATAGAAAGGTCGGTTATTTAATTTATCCCACATTTAGCTATGGAAAGAAAATGTGAAAGAAGGGAAGCAATGCCTGCTCTCATTAATATTAAAAGACAGCAGAGAAATCAAAAGCATTGGTGTGTTTGGGAAAGCAGAATGGCTTTAGGAAGAGGAGTCTCAGGGTCAGGTCCCCGCTCTGAAGTCTCTGCAGTTGGGAGATCAGCCGTGGCTGGCAAGAGGGAATATGCACAAACCAGGCAAGGGCAGGTAAGGGCATTTGTGCTGTATCTTCCAGACACAGGAACTGGAAAGGGGAATGGAGAGGTCCCCCTGCAATGCGATGGAGATGCTCAGCACAGCTCACTGGCACCACTCGATTGGTCCCCAGGCACTGCCCAACACTGCCCATGGGTCGTGTTTGGTGGGAACAGGCTTCTTTCTTGCCCCCTCCACCCTTTTCCACTCCAGCCAGGAGCTCTGAAGACAGATTTATGAGCCTGGGTCTGCTTTAAACTAATAACATCAGAACTCCCATGGCTCTTGAATTTGACAACTGGCCCAATGACCTTGGTGAGTTTGCAGCATCCCGGAGCATTTCAATCTCTATAAATCAAAGCACTTCTGGAATTGAGTCAGCCTTTGTTCCAGGGCTTCTCCTGTCTCTTCTACTCACATTTTCCTTTTGCTGCAGTTACCCAGTATCTGTGGGGTGGATCTTACCCTATTCTTGGTAACACCCTTGCTACAAAGGGGATGGACCCTACACTGGGACCCTGCTCCCACCCCAGGAGCAAATCCCTGGCCCATCTTTGCGTGCTGTGATGTGACTGCTCCAATATCCCTTTAAGTAAAGCGGCTTTTGAGGTGCTGTCATGCAACAGGGGAGTTCCACATCACATCCTCTGCAAGGAAAAGCTTTGGGCCCTGCTCTTTGGGGCACTGATGCCCAACGCCCCAATGGGCCAACACAGGGTGTGCAGTGCCCTTGGGGTAGCTGCTGCTGCCTCCCTGTCCAGAGTCGGGTGATCTTGCTGATGAACTTGTCATGAGCCTTAGCACCCGTGCCTCACCTGCAATCCCTGTTTTGGGCTGCAGGGACATAGAAGACACAAGTGACAAGCAAATTAATCTTGCTACCCTCCCACTGCCTCGTTTTTAAGCAGGTCCCTGGGTGGGTAATCCTTCAGCCAGCACGCGGCACAGATAACTCATGGCCAGGCAGACCCAGGTCCCCTCCATCCCCCCAGGGATGCTGTCCCATGGCAGATGGACAGACGGACAGGCGGCTCGGAGCAGGTCGCTGCTCTCCTGTGGTCCAGCTCCTCCCCAGAGCCCGTGGAGTTGGCGGCCGTGGGGAAGCAGACTGGCTGGCTGCCTGCTCTCGCCGGCAAGTCCTAGCAGGGAAATGAAGCTATTTTTAAAGAGGAACCTCTGCTAAGTCAAACTGCAGGGAAAGGGAGGTCGAATCTCATTATGAGACCCCCTCCTCCCAACACAGGATGGGAAACCACAAGGAAGAAATGCCATGCAGATCAACAAGGTTTTACTGTGCTGGCTCTGAATAGTTCTGATAATCAATATCAGATGATCAATAACAGCAAGACCCTGCAGCCAGGATCATCCGCACAAACCAGGGTGTGGGAGCTGTGGCTTTATCTCAGGGGTTTGTATAAATAAATCACGAGTCATGATACAGTGTTATCCAAAAAAAATGGTTTCAGTGCTGTACAAATCAAGCCTGCCACTACCATTTCTCTTTTATAATATAAACCCCTTAACTTGTTCACCCCTGCTAGCAAATACGCCCACAGAATGCCCTCCTTTCAATTTTTTCAGCGGGAATAAGTGTTATCTACAGCAGGAGCTCTGCTTTTAGCAAAGCAGCAATGAGGGGGCATCAAGGCATGGCACAACACCACAATAACTATTTTATATAATGCAATAATTACATGCATAATGTCAGCCCTTTTAATGCAGCAGGCTGCAACAAACAGAGAAGCTTTTCATTCCATATATGTTTCTGTATCATTTAATTATCTGGGAAAAGATATATATAAAGCATATTTTTAATTTTTAATTTCTTGCGTCTGTGCTCATCCACACACACAGGCACAAAAACAAGAAACTAAATTCCAGCAGAAAACTTTTATTGAGCTCCAACTGCTCGCCTGTTATTCATAACCCAGTTTCCTCTCTCACAAAGAGACCTTTCGCATGGTTTTGGTTTTTTTTTTTTTTTAATGTGTGTGTGTTTCTTTTTTTTTTTTTTTCCCTTCTGCCTCGCTAACAGCTGCTCGCAGTGTTGTATCCTGAGTGATGATGAGGTTCTGAAAGTGTTTTTTTGGAACAGATGGCCAGGAGAGAGCTGGGGAATGTGCCAGCAGCGAGCTGGGGAATGCGCCAAGTCCTGCAGTGACTGAGTACTCCGGGTTCCAGCTCGCGTGCCTTTCCCCTGCCCTCTGCCCCAAGTGGCGCCAGCAGGACTTCCCAGCTCGCGCTCCGAACATCTGGAGTCTGCGACTGCCAGAAGAGCCGGGACGGGGGGGAGGATGAAGCAGAGAGAAAGAAAAAAACCCTTCACCCATCCCTCCCTGCTCCGGCTGAGCTCCCATGGCCGCGGCGATGTTGCTGCCTAGCACGGGGGCTGATCAAAAGCAAAGGGAGGGGAAGGGAAAGAAAACGAACCCTGCCATGGGCATTCGGAGTTTCGGGTGCTGGGTGTGCTGTGCAGGGTGTTTGTCCGCGGCTGGATCCTGCTCTGTGTAGACTGAAGGGCTGTTGTTGTGCTGATTGCTGGGGAAGTAAGGTCTGCCCCACAGCTTTGGGGCTGGAAGATCTGGGGGCTGTGATGCACAGCTCTGCACCCCTACAAATGTCGGGCTCCAGGGAGAGCCCCCGGCCATGCACCCTACAGCCCTATCCTGACCCTGAGCTGCTTTCCTGCAGGGCAGCAGAATTCAGCCCTATGGGGGGAAAAGCTGGCAAAAGAGACTGTGAGACCAGCAAGCTGGACCTCAAACACTACAGAATCTATGTGAGGCTTTCAGACGACCCCTGGCCACTGAGGAACATGTGCCATGCAGAAACAGGGTACGTTGGGGGTAAAGAAAACTTGGACTTCCCTTTCTTTTGCTGTTGCATCCTCTGTGCTGCCAGAGAATGCTCCTGGCCAGAGCTGAAAGCAGTTTCCCCGTTTTTCCAGGACATCAGTGTGGCCCCAGCAGGACTTGGGGCTCTGCTGAGGGTGTCGCAACCCAGATCTCCCAATGTGGTGCAACTTTGGGTACATGGTTATGGACAAGGCTTAGTCCAGATCATTTGTATAACCAAGCAAGAGGCAGCTTTAAAGAATGGAAACTATCATCAGAATTCACCCCCCCTCCCCCCCCAGTCAGCTTTTTTTCTTCTTTTTTAAGAAAAGGCATCTGAAGCTCCTTTGTTGCTTATAAATGAGATCTTCCATCACCAAACACCCTCGGTCAAATCTCAGTTGCAAGAACTAAAATCACCTTATAACTGTAGTTAGGACAGAGAAGGGGATTTTTTTCCCCAGTCAACTCCGAAAGGCTAAAGCCAACTTTTCTAATTATCTAAATGGGAGTAGAAAGGGGGGGGGGTAAAACCACTCAGTAAATTTCCTGTTGCAACAGCAAAATCTGAGCAACAGCCTAACGTTAGGGACACAGGATAATTCGTCCCCAAAAACAAAGCAAACGGCGATGCACAATCCAGCAAATGCAACATCTGGAGTCCCTGCCTGCCAAAACAAACTCCAACCAGCTACTTTTTTGTGTGAAAAGCTCACGGTGCCACAGCACATTGCAACCAGAGAGCTGAGAGAGTGAGAGAGGCAGACACACAATAAAAGGGAGATGACAGGAGATAAGACTGTTGCGGACCTAACGTGGAGCTCAAGGAACGGAGGTCTGTGCTCAGGATTGCTGCGATTTTTTAAAGAGAGAATACAAAAGGAAACTAAAAAAAACAATAACAAAATAACA
>VYZQ01031672.1:1094-12954 GCA_013400655.1 Mystacornis crossleyi | reverse complement strand
CCCCACTGCAACATAATGGTGAAACAGGTAGTGTAAGATCTCATGGCTCAAAGCACTCAAAGAGGTAAAGGGGCTCAGACACCTGGTAAAGAGATGACCTAATACTCTTCTTCAGGTAGGTTTTTCCAGTCAGTCCTGGCTGACTTAGTAACTTACCCAGCATCCAACTCTGAATTACAGAAGACTGACTGTGAATTGCTACTAAAAAATTTTTTTAAAGTACATGAAAAAAAAGATCATTAAAATGACCACTATACTGACACCAGACAGTTTTTTTGCTATTCTGTACTGAAAAGAACTGTTTCTGCTGTATTGGCCTTAACCCACAGAGGATTCTAAGGGAGAAAAGAGGTCGAAGGAATGCATAATTTCTCCACTCAGGGAGCTTAGAATGAGGTGTTGAAGGGAAAAGGTTGGCATTTTCTTGTGACTGTGAAAACAAGCTTCAGCAATTTTCCAATAGAAGAGCTTTTAAAATGGCTCTTTGCGAATACCTGCTCATGGTCCACCAAAGTGAAGCAGCCCAGACTCTCAACTAACACGATAACCAAGTCCAGTGGTGGAATCCTCCCGCAGGAAGTTAAGCAACTGCGACTTTGGACCCACAACCTCCTTCAGAGATGCTGAGTGCCACAGACAGTCTGAACAGTTGGATTGCTGTCTTCCAGCACATACAGAAGTTTTCTGTAAGTGTTTTTCCTTTAGTAATGAAAATAAACATGAGATGTAGAAATTACCTGCCCATTTGGAGGCATGCATGAATTTGAGTTTGTAAATAAAAGTTAGCTTTCTAAAGGAATTTTCTTATCATAAAATATATTCTACAAAACTGTCTTCCCCTATTGGAGGGACAACAGGAAAGACAGGGAGGGAGCCTTTATCAGGATGTGTAGTGATAGGATGAGGTTTGGCAATTTTAAACTAAAAGAGTGTAGTTTAGATTAGATACTAGGAAAAAATTCTTTGCGGTGAGGGTGGTGAGACACTGGAACAGGTTGTCCAAAGAAGTGGTAATGAAAACAGAGAGAGTGACACTGGGACAGAGACATGGCTTCTTATCCACACTTCAGATGCACTAACACAAGATTGTTGGATATAGCACTGCAGAAATTCTAGATGGTTTTTAAGTAAACAGGTTGGGAGCCTGTATCTCTGAACCCAAACTAGGAAGGAAGAATTTTGAAGGTTATCATGAGGACCTGATGTATGAGAGTTGTACAATGAAGACAAAGGTTCACTTGTGTCACATGATGAACACCAAGACATCTGGGAGTATTTAAACTACTGAAACTGCTTTCTATTCTGAAACAGTCTAGACTAGAAGACTGAAGTCCTTAGATCTTGTAGGTTTAATTGCTGGGGCTCAGTTCACAACAGTTGTATCAGTGACATCTACAAAAGCAAGAGGGAAAGACACAGGGGAAGGAGAAGCTTTTAAAATTCCAACAGCCATAAACTCTTCCCACTGAAGGCACAACAGATTTTCCACAAATTTCTGAACACACTCAAGTACATGACATCAATTCTGAGTGGAGAAACCCTGAAGTAGGCACATTTCCCTAGAATAACCAGCAATTTCACATATTTTCTAGATTTTTAACCAAGGCTATAGGAAGGAAAGGACAGGCTGAAGTAGAGGATTTTGAAATCCCAGAGATTATAGGATCATAGAATCTTAAAGTTGCAAAAGATGTCTAAGAGCATCAAGTCCAGCCATTGACCTGGCACCACTGCATTCAGCACTAAACCATATTCCCAAGTGCCACATCCACATGCCTTTTGAACATTTCCAGAGATCATGATTTCACCACCTCCCTGGGCAGCCTGTTTCTATGCCTGACCACCCTGTCAATGAGGCAATTTTTGCTAATCTCCAATCAAAACCTCCCTGCTCACAACTTGAGGCCATTTCCTCTTGTCCTATTGCTTGTTCCTCACTTGGGAGAAGAGGTCAAACCCACCTCACTACAACCTCCTTTCAGGTAGTCGTAGAGAGGGATGATGCACCCATGAATGCATTTCTACAAGATATATTTGAAGGTTCTCCTGCTTATACTGGGATATCAGTGGAGGATATGAAGACCTTTCCCTAAGTTTGACAGATACCAGAAAAGCACCAGCTATTAATCAAATTTCTATTTGTTGCAAGTATCCAGAAGGCAATGAGATGATATGCAATACTCTGTAAATGGTGGGTGAGGAGGAAGTGACCCTCCAGAGGATTTTAATTCATCTTGTACATTCAAATACCGGCAAAGTGTCCTTTTTGAAAGGTGACCTCAAATGATTCGAGCTTGCAAGGATTCTTGTGGTCACTAAAGACAGTGGCTAACTGGCTGAACAGTGCTGCAGGTGCAGCTAAAGGCTGAAAGTGTAAGTCTCCAATATTCTATTTGTGTTACTCTGATGTGACTCAGTGAGCTCACATCAGCTGTTACACCCATTCCTTCAAGTAAAATTTGTCATATTGCTCTCCTCCGATGAAAGAGCAGCCCTGAAACAGATGCAGAATTTTCTCAAAGAGGAACATAAAGTGCTGGGAATAACCACAAGCTCTAGTAGACTGTAAACTGCAGATTGCTCAGATAAAGCAATGAGAGATACATAAAGTGTTCCATTACAATGACGACTTTCTGTCTGTCTGTTCTTGCCCAGGGACCAGAGGGAGTCTCCTTTGCATGAAAGAGAAGAAAAGAAGGCATACTGAAGTTTCCTCTCATTTTCTTCAGAAACAGTTTCCTGGCTGCCAGTTTTCTTGAATTTGCCTTTTCCAAAATCCTTGTAGTGCTTGCAATAATATGCTTCCAGTGTTAGGAGAGTAGTTAAATACATGTAAAGCAAGCTAGTATTTCATCTTGATGGTAAGGTTCATGACTTTGTGAAACTACTAAGGACTTATCCTATTATATCTGTTCTTTGGCCATAAAAGATGAGAAGAATGAGCCTTAGCTTAGGAAATAGCCTCCATCCACTCATATGGTTTGTGTGGGTAACAGTACAGTGCATTCCGGTACTGGGAATATGCTCGTCACAAAACGGGAGAAGTTTAATGCTGCCCTGGAGGGAAGACACTGTCAGAAAAATATGCAAATATGAGACCCATATACACAAACAGAGCAGGGGGTAAGGAAACAGCATGCGGCCAAGAATGACAATACTCATTCTCCATGAGCTTCACTGAAATGTAAACAAAAGGAGGAAAAAAATAAAAGAAATGAAGAAATAAAATAAAAAGGAAAGTTGAAATAAATTAAAACAAGAAGCAAAGAACCCCACAGGAAAAGAGTCATGCAGGCAAAATGCACAATGAGGGTGCTCTGACTCAGACAAGTACTTTAAAGGAACTGAGGTCAAAGTGTTCCTTCACTGTTGCAGTGTAGGCACGAAAGCAGGCAGGGGCTATTCTCTGTACACTGCCGACACAACAAGGAAGAATCTTCAGAATGAATATCAAACATCCATTTTGAATCTATGTATTGGACAAAACATTTTAAAAATCCAAGTGCAATAGGTGCAAAAGCTGTGTTCCCAATATAGCAAATTAAGAAAGAAGTAAGTTGGCATGACTGCCAGTCTTTGGGATGAAACACTGAAGACTTCAGTGAGAATGGACCAACATTCAAAATGAAGAAGTATTAGAAGGAAGTCTCAAAATTACTTTAATAAAACTTTCTTTGACAAATTTCAGTAGTGGATAAAACTACAGGGACACCTCAGAGTTAACACAGACTGGTAGAGAAGTCAGGATGTTATGACAATATTTGGTGCTCAAAGCAGGCTACTTGCATTGCCAAACTGGCATAAGCTAAGGAGTCATAGACACGCGGTATGAAAGCAGTACACTATCGTGTATTAACAATTTTTCATATTAAGAAATAGAAGAACCCCTCTTCTATTAAGAAATAGAAGAACAATCACCTCTTGGTTTCAGTATTTTTCACTAATCTCTGTTGATAGGAATTAAAGGCTTGAATAATCCGGATTTTTGACATATGACAAAGACAAAAATTTGTATTGTTAAAACTCAGAAATCTTTGATCACTAAACACATTTCTAGCAGATCAAGCTATTGGGAAAACACCCAAGCAAACAGAAAATGACAAAAAAACCAATAACACAAAGGTTCCTGAATGCAGGTCAGACACCATATCTTAAGCCTTGCATTGCTGGATATTCTTAGCATTTCAAATGGCAGCACCTATGTATATGTAGCAGCCCTGATTCCCAGTCACACTCTCTTTTGCTTTTGGATTTTTTTTATAACGAAGTCTGTTGCAAATACATAATTTATGCTTATAAATTACATGTATGCTTATGCATACATGTTATCAAATAACAACAATAACTGTTATTCGATGTATTTCCTCTGAAAAACAACCCGGCACTGTATCTCATGCCAGTCATTCTGCCCCATGACAGGCTTAGGCTGAAGGAATCCACCTTTTTTTTCCTTGAAGTAGTTAACCCACTATTTAATACACCAAGATAAGCCCATCTTTAAATTTATATTATATGTCTTACCACTAGATCAGGATGATAGTTGTAATTAAAAAATTATTTCCAAGTACCATTCACAGTTTACATTGCACTGTTTTTTCACTGTTTTTTCACTGGTTTTTTTTAGTTTTTTCACACTATTCTAGCAGTCAAACTGCCTTGAGCACAATCTACACATCTCACAAAATAAAAACAGAAAGCAACTGCTTTTTTAATAAGCTACAAAACATGAAGGAGTAACATATGAGGAGCACACACTCACATCCTTTTAATACTACTATTTTTTTAAAGTATGCTCTGCTTTTTTAGTTTTGTATTCTACTTGATTATCTTAGTATATACTTAGACGTCTGACAGAACTGCTAAACTGTTTGACTTTCTCTGTAAGCCCCCATATTCCTTCCTGATGGCTTCAGCTCCCATTTGACATCTGCTCTGACCTCTTAAGATGAATTTAATTTCTCCTCATCACTTACAAATATGCTTCGGTACTTGTAGTCAATATCTAGTCTTTTGTTATTAGTTCTTCTCTATCCCTACCCGACTCTCACTGCGATGACAGAATCAGTTCCTTTGCTCACCTATTATTCCTCATTATTTCATGACTTTCTGATCATTGGTACTTACGATATTCTTCCATTCCCTGTTCTTTCTCACTTTTCATTAGTTATGAATTTATCAATTTTTCTAAAGTTTCTGAAGCTTTGTTCCTCCTTTCCACTGTAATGTCCACCTTGCACTCCTTCAGCTCTGTATGCTAACAAACATTCAGCTCCTAGTGTGCTAGCACCAGTGGCCTGCTCACTTGCTCTGTGAAAAATGTGCCCTCTCATCTGAATGGCCAACCAAATGTTTTAATGAAGCTAAACTGACTTTTGTCTGCACACCTTTTGCTGCCTTTATTTGCCAGTTCTCTACTCCTTTTATTTCCAAGTCTCTCCATGCATTAATTACAAGAAAACAAAGAAAACACAACATGAAATTCATCATCCCATCAGAATTTTCTCTTTGATGCCTTCTATTTTTTGAATTTCTGTTTTTAAGTCAGTGGTGACATTTTTACAGTCCTCTCTTCTGTACTCTGCACTCTGCACTACTGACACTTGCTTACCCAATTCTCTTTTTCAGCCTCTCATTTACCTTCAGATCTTTCACAAAAAGTAAACAGAAAATGTATTTTGCCTTTCCCACCACAAAAAACCCCCTCAAATGCCCTCTCCAGCAGCTCTGCTAACCTCATTTCTAAACTCATTAAGCACACTACTTAGAACTGATCATAACCATTTACTGAGTGCAGTCACTGAGATGACTCTGAGTGTATCAGACTAAAAGTTCTATCTAGTCTAGTAAATTCTCCCTAGAAGTGGCCAAAAGCAGTTGCTTACATAAAAATGAGTGTGAGAAGTGCAGCTACTGTTATCTATGCTAATGACTGACATCTAGTTTTCTGTTTCAGATTTCTCTCTCCTGTAAAAACTAAAGCATTAGTCTGTTTCTACGACTTTTTGTACAGATTTTACCATACTATTGGGTTCATTAAAATCTCTAGGATTTTCATGTCCCAGCCTTCCTCAAGCAGTATAGATTTGTCCCTCCAATACCTGAATTCGTTCTGTAACCCAGGAATTATCTTAAATTTAAATATATATTTGGATCCTCCTGTTCTCAATATTTCTAAAACTTGCATGTGCTTTCTATGTAGCATATCTAAGACTATTCATACAAAAAATTTAATTTCTCATCATCACTTTTATCTTAAGTCTCAATTACTGTAACATATCTTTTAAGCTCATGACGAAAGTAATTTTCTCAGCAAGTACAAAACTGCTTCAAATACAATTCCTTTTAGTCCACTACTTTGACCATGTTACTGGCCTTCTTTCTCCATTATGATGGACTCTCTTCTACATCACATGAAATTAAAAAGACTTGATTTGATTTTTTAAGTCCTTCCAGTCATTTATTGACATATTAATTACCTTCTAATGACTTCTCAGGCATTGAATCTCATTTCCATTCAGTTCATGATACCTGTCTCAGCCAAGTATTTTATTTTTCAACAGCCCATACATAGTGCCTTCACATTCAAAGGGTTCCTGCAAAGCTTCATTATTTTCTTTTCAAGAGGCCTCTTAAAACACATCCCATTTGAGATGCCAAAAACTCAATTATAGTTAGAAATGGCTAGTGTACCAGGAGTCTTGGTACCAAGACTAGTGTACCGTAGATTTGTCCCTTATCTCTTCTTCAAACTTCTTTGTAAATTGTCCAACATTGGAACAATCCTTTTTGTTCTTTTTTGTTCACTGACATACGGAATAGCCCAATGTATCCTTCTGGATCTCCAGTACAGCGAGTGACATTAATTGTTCTTAGTACATTGCGCAGTTTAGAACGCATAACTGGAGATTTCAGCCCTGTCCCTTTCCCCTTCTTAGTTATGCCTAGAAGAACTCAATGCTGTCATCCAGCCGAGCATACTCACTAGCAAAAACTTTTATTAAACATTTGCTACACAATTTTTTCCGGACACTGGCCTCCATACTGAAGCATCTGAAGAACTTGACTTCCGCACTTTTTGATGTCACGTGCATTCAGGTATCTGCAGTCTGCTACAGAGTTTTGCTCATGCTTATCTAGTTGATGCCGGTGAGCTTACTCAAATGAGTGAGGATTACACACCTTAACAAAATGTGGAAAAGTGAAACCCTACCTTTTGAAAAGTACCACCTTAATTTTTTTCTATTTCGAGAAATCAGGCCTAACAAAGTAAGCATTTGCTTTTTAAAATAAGTTTTGTGGTTTTTCTGATATCAGCAAAGGTGTTGAATTGCCACACAATTAGGTTTTAAATTAGCACATCCATCTACTGTATCACTTTCAGAATAGGTCCATTTCACCAAAGTACCAGAATAAAATGTTTTAATGAGCAGGATTTATTAAACATCTAACGTAACATGATTTTATGATAGACTACAGTAACAGTCCAGACAAGGCTACTCTCTAAATATCTTTACTACTCACTTATAGAAATGACAGGTTTTAGCACCAAAGTATATATTCTCAAGCTTTGCATGATTCTATTCAACTGTTAAACATTATTTCTGAATCTTTCAAGAGCACTGACATTCTTCAATACACATTCATACTTAAATGCAAGTCTAGTGAACTAATCTAACAGCTTAAAAACTAGATAGCACCAATAAAAATAAAACAACGTGTTTATATTTCTTTTAGTAATGTATTTCCTCTAGGAAGGAAATCTGTACAAATTATAAGCTTAACAAACTAGTAAAAAATATTTCTTTTTGAACTTTCTTTCTCTTTGTTAATCTAAAATTTAATTCTAAGGGGGTTTAAATTCCAAGTCATACATTTGAAGTTTCTCTCTCCTTTTTAAGTCTTTTCAAAAAACCCTTCCAAAACTCCCTGCCCAGAGCAGTATTTGTTCCAGCTCCACTCATTATAATTTGAGGGGGAGGGAAGGAAGTTTCTAGTTATTAACATAGCCCTGCCTATTACTGGATTAAATTCCACCCTGCCAAAAGGAGCCAGTCCAGCATCATGAACATGTGCTTTCATTATGGAACGGACTAGTGCAAGGTTAAATACGTCTTTCTGATATGATCCTAAGGATACTAAAAAATTCCAAATCTGCATTTCGCTGTTATACATCACATCAAACATCATCAATTTGTTTTTGTGCTCATCTTCCACTGTTAGCCCATGGGTTAATTTGGTTTTTTTTCAGTGTTTTAAAGTTTATTCCTATAATAAAATCTATGTGTTTGCAGGATTGGATTTTTAAAAGTAGATTATGTAGTAGCTGCTGAAACTGGAAGTGGAACAGTGACACTGGAAAAAATTCAATTGGAATAAAAATATTTTGTTTCTTGAATGCACTGCCCAAAAAGAGGCACCCCTTGGGGATTACTCTGCCTTCCATGAAGCAAAAGAAACCATAGAACATGTTAGATATTAAATGGAATATCCACATCTATTCCAATGTTCTGAACAAAAAAAAAATAGAAAAATCTATTACTTCTTAAGTCCCTGCACATTGTTATGTTCCTTATATATATGAGGAGAAAGCAAACTTGAAGAGCTGGTGTAAATATGCATAGACCTGAGTGTAAATAGACCAAGTTTGCATCTGGTGTAAACCTGCATTCACCTGAGAAAAAGCTATTTTTGTTAATAGCACCAGTTTTCTCTCCTATGATGCTGCCTACAAAGTTCTAATAAGTAAAAGACTGGTAGAGACAATTCTGGGACGATGGACTGAGGCAGACTACTGGTTGCTGAGAGAGTAAATCTTGTCCAAATATTGTATCTAATGTAATGCAAGAAGTCCTCCTTTTTGGGGAACTTTTAAGTACATTCACTACTTCAGCTGAAGATGTTTTAAATTCCTTCTGTATTGAAATGGTCTCACCCTTAGCTTTTTGCCAAAACTAACCAGAAAGTTACCTTAAAATGAGCTTTTGTGTAGTGTAGAAAACGACTCAGAATCTGTCCAAAAGTTTAAGCCAAGACAGCTGTTAAAAACGGCCAGCACTATTACAAGAATATGGGGAAGGAGGGAGCACGTTTTAAGACTGATTCCCCTTATAAAATTACACAGACGACTGCAATTTTGAGACTTCCTTTTAGATTCTGTAACTTCAAGAGGAATATTCTGTGTAGGAGACTGGGAAAGGTACTACTGTGTTCCTTCAAAGAGATGGGTCATCTTTTTGGGTGTCAGGAATTTGACCTCAGGATTGTATGTCTAACTTATTATTTGAGCTGCAACTCCATGAAATCTTTTTGTATGCTATTTTGTCAAGAATAAGAAAGGACAGACTTAAATGACTTATCTAAAAAATGAAAGACAGGGTTTAGAATAAATCAAGTATTAAGCTATTGAATGAGAAACATGAATCTGGTTTCTTTCCCTCCTCCCCCTCCCCCAGAAAAAAGAAAAAAGATGACAACTCATGCAGTGAATGGCTTTTAACTTTTGTCCTTTCAGTTTCTTTCTACTTCCCTTGTAAGCTTGGCCAAACTTTGTTGCCTACTGTGTCATCTACTGACTCTTATTTGCTTCTCTTTTCCACAGAAACTGAATAGTTGTTCTTCAGAATTGGGCTTGATTCTGCTGTCCACAGATAGGTATTTAATGACATTTCAGATGTCCTTTCATATCCACTTGGCCTCCAGCTGCAGTTCCAGAGTCCCTCATAAGTTCTGTCATATCTTCTATTCTGTGTACATATTTTGGCTACCTTAGGACATCTCAAATAGTACTAGATGCCTCTTTTCAGGCAACTGTGTCATATCTTTGCTGTCTAACAACTAATTTCAGATACTATAACTGCAAACTGCATATATTGCTATCATAATCTTCGCTAGGAAAAGGATGAGATTGCTGTGGATATGCAAGAAATAAAGATTTTTAAAAGGTTAAAAAAAGCCAAAAGGATCAAACCCCATGCCAAACCATGGCTGTGTAGAAACAGAATCTACCAACTTCATTTTCTGGAGTGTTTTACAAATCCTTTACTTTTTTATATCATAAAGATTCTACCCAGGAAAGTTTACCAAAAACTTTCTTTTGAGGTTTTATAAAGGAAAAAAACTGAAGTTCACTGCTTTGAAAGCACTTGCCCTTAATCTGAACAGCCATAAGCAAATACTCCTGTATCCAAGGAATGCTTATCACGTTCACACAAGTGCCATTACCATCCAACCATGTCTTTTCTATAAAACTCCAATCAAACGCAGGCACAGAAAAATGACCCAAGTGCTCTCGCCTTTGAGAGCTCCACCATCTCTGAGCTTTTAGGATCAAAACTAAAAAAAGATACAATTATCTTACTAAATGTGTTCCTCAGATGTTATAAAATACAATTTCCAGAATGGAATTTAAAGCCTCTAAAGAGTTCTGATATGCAAAGTGGTATTAAGGCTTCCCTAAGAGATCTGCTGGAGCTTTGAGTTTCTCCCCCGCCTCTCCCTGAACATGCTACCACTACAATGCTTTAACTTTCAGCTGCATGTTCTGATGCTGCTGAAATGGAGCTGTGGAAAATGTTATTGCACATTTCAGCTTCTGAAACAGCTACTGGTGGACAGAACTTTAAGAGCGTTCTACTACTCTGACTTGTGCCACAACTGAAAAGTCACCTCCTTTTACTTTCTTACAGTAGATGAATACACAGGCAACAGAAGCTTTCTTTGCCTTTCCCCTCTGGACCCCACGCTTGAAGAATGAACAAAATCAAGCCTTGAGTGAGTCTTTAACAAACAATAACGCCATGTTTAAAGTTTAGAAAGTGAATCTTGGAGATCCAAGTTTTCTGTCACATCTCAGCATGATTTAACTACTTACAGAATTTACCAACCTCTAAAGACCATTTCTACAACAAGGCAAAACCTAGAAGAATATAAATGAACCAAATCACTACACATTTTAATATGTAATTGACCTTAAAAACCAACTTCAAGTGGCTGTAAGTGCTAGCTGGTGAGCAATATAGGATCTTCTGCTGTATTTTCCAAAAACCTTGGAAGTAAAAGTAAGAATCATTTAGTTTTTAAAAATTATTGAAAACACATACTTTTTTTTTTTTTAAGGAACAAATTACCTGGCAAGGCTTTTTCATTTTAATGGCTATAACATGGTATCTGTAACAGCAGAGTTCACAGGTCCATGACCCTCTTTCACTTATCCACTTTAACAGGCAAAGTTGATGAGTGTATCGTACTGAGCCATCGCAGCGGCAAGGATTTAATAATTCACCCTGGAAAGGCAATACAGAAACATCAATTTTAAAGGAACCTTTCACCTACATGTACACTCAATACTGAAATATTTAGGGGTCTGTAACAATAACCTGGTCTCAATTTCAATATGTGAAAAAGCATGTCTCTTTGACTATGAAATATTCAAAAAGGTAGCTGTCTTAAAAATATGTAGCTGCTTATACTGAGAAAAGCCAGAAAGCTGTCTACACATGTGCATGTACCTATGCAAAACAACTGAAATATTACCATACGTTAAACAGCAGTACCATTAGCACTTTCAAGTACCTCAAAAGGCACCAAAAGTGGTTGGATACATTTCTCCAACAGCTACTTGCAGTCATCACTCGGAAAGAAATGTGTGACGTCACGATTCCGAGAGAACCTTGCTCTTGGAGAACGGCTCTGTGCCGTCCAGCTAGCCAGCTGTCAGGCAGGACCTTAAATAATGCAACTAACCACTTCCCCCAGTAGTTTCTGTATTATATAAAACAGCTGTTCTCTTCTTTCCAACTCCAAGACAAGCTATAAAATACTAGTTACAGATCCATTGCTGATATTGTGCTCAGTAATGTCA
>VYZQ01031670.1:32924-47390 GCA_013400655.1 Mystacornis crossleyi | reverse complement strand
GGGATTTAGTTGATTATTTATAGTACATGGTATGTTATCAACATAAATAATGTGCTTGATCCTTTTTTCCAGTGTCAGAGGCAGGGGGTTTAATTTCCATTAAATACAATGCAGCAGAAGAAGGAAAATGTAAAATATCCCTTGCTCTCCCGACTGGCCATGGTTGATTTTCTGTTGATGATTATTTTCTTCAGTAAAAAAATAGTAAACTGAATTAATCAGTCTTTCTCGCTGCCTATCATCAAAATGTAAATATTTTCAAATCACATATAAATTTATATGCTGATTCTTTTGCATGTTTTTCTCTCATTCAGTAGCTTGAACACTGGCAAATAATACTGTAAGGATTGCAAGGATGTGGGGTAGTTAGATGTGATTTAATAGACAAAGTATTTGATATTATTTGAGTTTCTTGGCTGAATAACTGTACCTCCTAATTAGGCAATCTTGAGAAAGTGACTTGTTCTTGAGAAAGTGAACTTGACTAAGTTCAAAAAAAGTTAAGTATGGCACTATATTTCTTGATGGTGGCTCCAACAGCATATGCATGTCTGCTTGACATGTATCCATCTTGTTCCATCAATTCTTAATCCTTCTAGAGTATTTTCTTCCACTTCTAATTTCCCCGTGCAATATGTGTTCCATTCTCTGGCTGGAAATGCATTTGTCCAAATTGTCTAGGCCCGGTTTTTCTTCTCATTCTTCCAAATCATTGAAAACTAAGCATGAGCAAAATTGTCTCTGACCCTGTTTTATGCCACAGTTTTCCCAAATCTGCACAAATATATCAGCCCCACTTCATACCTCTCTAAGGACCTTTATACCACCTCATTGACTGCTTTATTGGCAGTTGGTTTGAGATCTCCTTCCAAAAAAAAAGCACTGTTCCTTTGCATGATATTCGAGCAGTTACCATGCCACATCCTCGTGACACTTGGCTTGAAATTGTGCAAGGGAAGGAGGATGAATATATAAGATTCCAGACCTTACAGGATTGATATGTTTCTAGCTGAGCAAAGTGTAGAGGTGAAGTTTAAAACCTAATGTGTACCTAAAAGAAAAAGTGAATTTTTTTGAGTGAGAGATTTTGACTTATGTGTGGATATCCTGCCAAAGTCCAGCCTTGGGATCTAATATCCTGCCTTATTAAATAAGGCAGGCAATGAACAAGGATTGTCTATTTAATTTTGAGTGAGTATATTCTTGGCACATTTCTGTTAATAAACATCAGACTTGTAAGTGCAATTAGCTCGCAGAGATTCACCTAGCAATTCCTAGTTGCATGGGAATGTGAGTCAAAGATGTGAGGGTTGAGAAATGTTTAAATAAATTCAGAGGTCATTTCCTCTATTCCAAGTATTTTTGACCTTGAGAGAAATATAGAGTTGTGAAGAAGAAATAAAATGTCAGCAGCTGGTCACTGGTCCCATTTCCACACAGCAGTGGACAGCTGTGTTCAAATGCACATAAATATGGACACCAACCACTATTTCATTTTTAACAGTTGCCTGCAGGTATTTGTTTTGAATAAAACACCTACAAAGATATCTCTGGTACAAGAGGGGGAAAAAAAGTCCTGCTGNGAGGGTGAAAAAAACTCCTGCTGTATGAAACATTCTTATTCATTTAAATTTGAAATCATGCTGTTTATAGCATTCAAAATCTCTGAACAGACGGTTTACTCCAAATTAAGATGGAAGACTGCTGTGCAAGTTTGTTTTTCATATAAAACAGTCATCTGCCTGACAAGCACTCTCACTTTAGAATTCAGTAGCGGAAGATATGAAATCTTACTCCTTGTCATTAAGTGGTAGCCAGTCATGCCATACTTAAGTTAGGCATCTGTTTCTAGCTTGCAAGATCCTGGTAGAGAATTGACAACATTGCTGACAAGAAACACTTAAAAATCATTAAAATTTATGACAAATTAAGGAAGTCAGAGCAACCAGAGAAAAATTCAATTTTATTTTAAAATGTAGGCATTGATTTCTTGTGATGGACATGGTAGACAGGAGTAGCAAATTACTCCCTCAGGGTTTCTTATCTGCAAAGTCCCTGTCCACTTGCAAAATTTCTTAGAGATGAGAAGGACTTCTGAAAATTTGTAAAACCTAACAGAAAGCTATGTACTAGTTACATGTAGCTATTGGAAAATGATCCACATTTCAGACTTTCATCATGATGCAAAAGGAATCTATAGCTGTGCATGCAACAAAGCTTATGCATTGCTTTTCCGAAAATGTCTTTAATGATATGTTGTGAGACAGATTGCTTTTCATGGATAATGACAGCTTTCAAAGTTAAGGCAGAGGGGAATTTAACACTGTCTTAAGTAATGGAATTAGTATTAGCAACAGGAGAAGTGAGGAATACTGAAAGACTTGTGCTTAGGACCGAGGGAAGAACAAACTGCCCAAGTAAACAAAATACAAAGCTGGAAGAGTCTCAAGCTCACAAAGGATTTTTCTGCTCTGAAAGATCTTGCTCACTCTAGATGAGTATGTATATTTTAAGTGCCCTCTTGTCAGAAATGCCTCAAGATTAGACATTAAGCCAGAAAATGCAAAGCAGTCCATCAATCATCTTCTCAAATCAATGATATAGAGACCAAAAGACAGTATGAAAAGGAAAGAGTAAAGAACTTTCTTATCCTACAGAATGACATATATGCCGGAAAGGAAAGAAAGTAGAACCTTGCCAACTAGTGACATAGATAAATAATTATATACTCAAGATATGAAGACAAAGACTTCCATTTCACATTTGTTTATCAGTATATATGGAGTGTATGTACCAGCATAGCCCAGCTGATCCTGGTCACAACTGTAGTATTGACAAAAGAAAAAGTTAAATTAAACAAATGCTAAAACATACCACAAAATACATAATAAGATAAACACCTAAAGAATTTATAGACCAGAGTTTTTTCTAGTCCTTATGATCAAGGGACCAATGTGAATTTCTTGGGCAGGAAGTTGCATCTAAAAAATGAGATAGAAACTTGAAGAGGTGCTCCCCGTGGGGGAGGTGGGCATGAGTGGATGCTTGGGGCACGGGGTTTCTCTCTCCCTGTTTCCTTGGTCATGTGTACCCAAAATCCTGTCCCCTACTGGTCACTTTAAATGTAGTCCACGGAAGTTCTGTACTTAGGGCGGTGTCCACGGGACTCTGGGGGAGTCGTTCCAGACCTGTTCTAGGGGCAAGTCGCTGTCGGAGTCCCTGCCGGGCTCCGGCCATGTGCGGCAAGGGGGAATAAAATCTGAAAATATCTATCAAATATCGTCTCCTTGATTCTTCCATGAGCCAAGGCCGTCTCCCAGGAAAGGTTGCAGCCACCCCACTGCAACAGAAACTGGCACAGGTCTTTAAATAAGAACCTACCAGATACTGAAGATGGACATAATGCTGTTGTTGAAAGAGGTTGATGAGTTGAAAAGACCAAGATTTGTATTTAGGCCAAAACATGTGAATACAAAGTGAGTGCTTAAAATCCTCAGAGAAAAATCTGAGGTTAAATTAGAGAGTCTAGATGATAAGCCAACATCATTTCACCTCTGTAATATTCTGAATGAACCTCTTCTTTCATTAAGCCAGACAAAACTATCCACATCTGAAGGGGCTATATAAAAGCTAGTGACTAATGTCTAAATGTTAGATAATTACTTTATGTGTACAGAGAGAGAACTAGCCAATGGAGTTAGCTGGAAGATGGTTGCAAGAAATATATTAGACATTCAAAAGGTTTGTTTATGTTGATGTAGCAAGTGAAACTTTAAAGTGAAACTTTAATCATCTTTCAGAATTTTCTAGAGAAGGGATTTAGCAGCTGCTGTTTGCATCCTCACCTCTTACACAGGTAACACTGATAAGCCAACAAAGGTACTTCAAACACAGCATCACTGAGGCCTTCTGTAAAAGAAAGCACAAGCTTAAACTGCAGATAGGGATTTTGCTGGGAGCAGAACAGAGAGAGGGGATCCATTTGCATAAGACATAGGATGAACAGTGATAGGATTCAGATTTTCTGAACATAATATCTAAAAGCATGTGTGCCTTCATTTACCTTTCAACAACTCTATTTCTCTTTCTGCTTTAGCAGTTCCAAATTATTTATATAGCTTGCTAAGAACAAGAGATGTGTCTGGTACTGAGGGAGAGAACCAAATATTTTAGAGCTTCCCTGGCCCTCCATGCTACTTATTTATTTTGAGCAACAATTTATCTATGGTGTAAGAGAAGGGAGAGTTCTGACCCATAGTGTGACAGTCTCCGGAGAATAGTCAAACGATACGATAGATTTACTGCCAGCTGGAGACAGAAAGTCTAACTTTTATCATTGGACTTTAAAGTGCTTCCATAATTGCATGAGAAATCTCTTTACCATTTGGACAGATCACAAACCACTTGTGGATTTTGCTAGTGAAACTCAACAACAGCCATCACAGCTGTCTGTATGCAAAAGTGAGCTTTGACCAAAGCCTTCAAAACATTTGTTGAGGTGCCATCAACCACTGCTGTTATCACAACAATATGAAATTTTTGAGTGCCTGTTATTTATGAAATACCTGAGGTAGATGCTGAGGAAATCTATCCAGATAAGGAGGTCTTCCTGAAGAAACCTTGAAGACGGCCACTCTTTCTGAAGAAAGATCATGTTATCTCCTGGGTTAAGGTAAGTAATTTAAAAATACTTCAAGTGGATTGAATTTGGGAGATTTAGGAGCAAAGGACCAGAAAAATTGCTGGGAATGGGTGTGTATATATATATATATATATATATAGATTAACACAACCATCACTGTTTCTGTCAAGAAAGAAATAAAATCCTGGCAACATTATCAGAAGCATGGCCTGTTAATCCTTGCATAAATCTTTGGCTTGGGTCGGTTTTTAGTGGCTGAACAGAGATGGTACTGCATGGTCACAAATGGACACTGTGGCATCAGCATGGCTATTGGTGAAAAGCAGAGACAGATAGCAACTATAGACAAGTTTGCCGAAGGATGCCAAATCTTGAGTGTAAATTTATTTACTTTTGCCTATATTTCTCAACTGCAGCTGAGCTGACCTCTATTAGAAACTGTGAAGAAGACATAAAGTATACAATTAATGGGAGGTTATGAGATTTGGCTGGAACTTTTCTGAAATGCAGAAGATGGAATAAAAATACGCATTTGTACTTAATCCAGCCAGCATGGAATTGCATTAGAGAACTTTGATTCCAGCAAACACTGCAAAACCCAAAGCTGGAAGTGCCATTCTGAAGAGAGAACTAGACCCAAAGACGTTGCTTATACCATCATTTCCAGTGTCTAGCAGCAGATTTCAGCTTTGCCCTAAAACAAATGCAAATTTAGTTATTTAGAAGTATATATCAGTGATGTTAACAAAAAGTGGCTAGATGACTTTAGGTTCTCAAAATGGTGTTATCTGGGTTATTCAGAGTAGTTTTAGTACAGAAATTTTCCATCTCTTCCTTTTGTCTCATTTACTTTTTAGGAATTCTTCTCCCCATGTCTGTCTGAAATAAAGTCACTAGGTCCAACATGAAGTATTGTGAATAGACAATCACGCTTAGTTTTTCATCCCTGTTTTCTTGAATTTGAGAGATCTGATTTGCTCAGATAGGACCTGGATGAGCAGGAAGTCCCAGCTGGTTCTAAACAAACTTTTAAACTACTTGAGGTTGTGTACATCATTAAGTACACATCATTTTCCGTTTATAAATTATTGCTTGATCTGCTTATCCCTACTGTGTGGGTGATTAGGAAGCAAACACGTTTGTATGTGTGCCCATGCGCATTATTTGCTTGTCTCTTCCTGCATGTAGAAGAACTAGACTGGAAGTTCCTGAGGACTCTGGTGGTCACTGCATGACTCACATGAGGCCCCAAAAGCCTGTTTAAATTCCATCTTTTCAGAATTGTTTGATGGAACCACACAGGCAGCCACTGCATTAGGATTGTTGTCGGGTTTGGAGCTAATTTTTTTGTTGTCCCATTGGTGTCAGGCCTGGAATTGTAGTAGAAAGAAATTAAGAAGCTACTCATGGATAAAAAGGTTCATAGAGGAAAGATATGTGTGTGTTCACTTCTCTCTTTTGAAAAGAGAGAAGTGTAGAATAGATATCAGTTTTGTAAATTAATAATGGTCTGGGCCTTTAAAAACTTTTGAAGATTTAAGACTTTCTTTTAGTGTTTGGGTTGCTTTTTTTAATCTTCATTAAAAAGGCCGCAGAGGACTAGGACTTGTTGATTACATGGTTCTGCTCAGCTTTCTGTTTTAGTGTCCCCAGGCCTTGAGCTTTTAACAGACTTCCCATCAGCAGGAACTGCATCAGGTGACATTATTGTAAAAACAGTGAAGTTCTGCACAGAGAGGGATGTTTTCCTAAGCCATGAATTTTGTATCTACTACATAGCAGAGCTGTTAGAAATCCATTTGGCTCATAAGTGTGTGTGCATGTGGTGTAAGTGTGAGAATGAGCCACTGCATTGCAGTCACTCCCTCCTGTGACTGGCGGTCCGACAGCAATGTCACTCCTTGCCTTCCTCACACACTCCTTTGGCTGCGGAGTGTGACCCTCAGCCACCTCTGTGCACATGCAGGATGTGCGTGGCAGCTACAGGATACTGAGCCGTCAACCTCCAGGCTGATGTCTGGAAGCGGCAGCAGCACACGGGCTCGCTGCCGGGTCTCTTGCTCGCCTCTCACGTGGCACGCTGCCTGTGTCCCGAGAGTTGTCTGCAGCTGCCTCGTGCAGGCTCAGACTGCAGAGGCCTCTCTTGTTTCTGAATGATGAGCTCCTTAGATTCCCTGCGGACTGGAAGAAATCTTCATCCCCAGTTTCTGTTTCTAGAACCTACAGTGAGAACCACTGTGAGGGAAGGGGTTGTTTTCACATGTTCTCATTTATTTAGGTTCTGATTGACATTGGTATAGATACCTGCCACTGCATCTGATCATCACTTAATTGCTAAGGGTTTTTTTTTCTACAGATTATAAATCCTTTTCTTAATGGTTTTGCTTATTTATTTATTTTGCGTTTAAACACATGGTGCCAAGTCCTTGCTGGATCTAACTGGCTTCAACATTTTTTTCTACACTGATGGTCCAGCCAAGTAAAGCTTCCATCACTCTCACAGTGCAATCACATTATTCTTAAAGGCATGACTGTGTGAAATTGAAAGTACTAGAGCAGATCAGATTGACCCAGTGTCCACTTAAATCAAGAGAAATCAGTAAAACAAATCCATTTTGGATCAAGCCTCAAATGCAAGGGATTGGACTCCTAATCTTTGAGATCACTGCTTAGAGACTTTTAACATCTGGATCACGTGATATACATGTAATAAGCCACAAAGATAATTACCTTCCTTGCCCAACAGTATCTGTGGTTTACTTTTGAAGAGTTTTAGAAACAACAGCATTTATTTTTTTAACTGCTTTCCGTTTAGGGATGGCTCAGAAAACACTGACTGAAAATCAGGAGTCATGAAAAACTTTTATTTCCCTCTTTGAGTACATTCAGATTTTTTTCTTAAAAAAATATCTTGGTTAGACAAGCCAAAGTAAACTAAAGAGCCAAAGCAAAGGACAAGTTTCTTATTACTGTATTCTCCCATTAAGTTATTTATTCATTGTATTTTCACTGGAAATAATGATTAAGAAAAGCCTTCTCTCCTAGTTTTGTTATAAACATGTCAGATAACACTGTATGCTTTCATTAGAAGAAAGCTGCCCTTTCAGTTCATTGTTCTGCTTGTTTTTTACTGTGTCTGTAAAACCTGTCTGTAAGACGCCCACTCAGACTGGGAAAAATGCATCCTTTGTAGCCAGGTGGTCTTTCCTTGAGCATTTTCTGATTAGAAACACATGTTCACGAGAGTGAGGAGGCTTCTGTAAAGGGACAGTGAAGCAGAAGTCAAGGGACTGGTGATGCTGCACAGGCAATGCAGCTGAAGGAGATAATTTATTTTTTATTTTGTCTGTTGCAGTTTTCTGCTAAGTACTGTAAGTTATATTGATAGCTGACAGTTTTTGAACTCACCAGAGAATGTTCCCTCACCCTGAAACCCCTGGATAGAAGGATGCTAGATGTTGCAGGGCTTCATAGGAACTCCTATGGTGTGGTGTGTGTCAGCAAGGTGGAATGATGCTCCAGAAGCCAATGTTCTTTGTTTTGCTTCCCTAAATCACAGTGGCCATATCAATGTGGCTGACCGATATCCATATACTTTCTTAAGTAGGAAGCACATTTTCCTGAGAATGAAGAAATTTCCCCATAATGACAAATGAGTAAGAGCAGAAACACAGTCAGTGTTTCAGTCAGTGGGCCAGCCTCTGCAATGCTGAGATTGTCTCCAAGCACCAGGGCATAGGGGAGCTCTCAGGAGCCATGTGAGCAGCGTCATGCTCTAGTGGAACATGAGGAATGGGAGAGGAGCCTGTGCTTGTTCCTGCACTGGTGCTGCTGTGCCTGCTGCTCTTTATCACCTTCCCAAGCTGAACAGTCTTCTCCTACCACTCACGGCCATCATCACCATCACAGCATTTACTGGCACTTAGAGTGATTGGAAGGAGCTGTAAGTCATGTGGAGAGAGAGCACTGCTGCTTTAAGTGGCCAGTGGTAGCCTGTGAAAAGCACTCATGGGCTAAAAGATGTTGAATGGAAGTAGGCACCAATGAGGAGTTTATCACACAGGGGCTGTGGCTTGTAGCTCTAAGGTCTTCAGTGAAATAGTGAGTTACTGGCATTCCTTTCTCTTCCACCTTTCTTACTCCAACACCCAGGATAAAATATTTGTGTATCTCCAGTCCTCAAGTGCCTCCTCTCTGTGTGCCAGAGACAGACAAGCTTTTCCGTAGTTCATCAGGAAACTATCAGAAAGCGTCCTTGCTCCTTGTTGCGTGGAAAATCAGGGGATGATCCCTGAGAAGTCAGAGAGACTCATCTGTATAAAGCATTACAGAGATAATTCAAAAGGCATTTTCTCTTAATACGGTGAAGAATTGGTATATTGGTGTACAAAGTCAGGAGCCAACAACTCAGCCAAACACAGATAATATCACAGATAACAAGACAGATAACAGCTTTCTGCTGCTGCAGTGCTGACTCTCAGATGTGCAAACCTCAAAGCACTGTTCTATACTGGCTGGCAATTCTTCTCATGGTCATTTAAAAGCTAAAAATCAGTAGAACCACCTGGACTTTGGTTTTGTAACACCAGGTCCTGGGCTTTATGTTTGCGAGACATAAGAATTAACTATTTTTCCCTTCACCAGCTGGGAAATCGTCTTTGGCAGATGAATTCTTAGTCGTGCCTAATGTGCCAATATATTTCCTATTTCTCTTTCTGTGGCTGCCCAAAGTACGTAGTTCAGAGGAGAAACTGTATCCCAATGTCTAACATGGAAGTTTCAAATGACCAATAATCAAATATGAGTAAACCAAATAAGCATCATAAAACATGGTGCATTCTGTTCATAGAAATGACACATTTATTGAGTTCACACAAAGACGAGATACTTTGTTGTAGTCAGTAACAAAACTCCCCTTGACTTCAGTGGGAACAGAACCAAACTCCTTGCATGCACCATGAGACAGTTACAGCCATTTATTAGTAAAGTTCTGGTGCAGCTGGATGATGACACATTTTTGTTGCATTGCCTGGATAAAGTAATAAGCTGAGTAATCAGAAAATTTTACTTTGCATTCTCAAATGAAGTGGGCTTTTTCATTTAATTTTGTTATATATCTGCAGGGGCTACTTACTGATAGGCTGGTTTCCATTCCATCAGACAGCAAATACACTGAAAGACTGACAGACTCTTGGTGAGTCATGAATTTCAGTGGAGCTGACCCAAATGTTCCTCATAAAACAGCACAAGCTTTAATGGCACCTGCTAAAACTAGACTTACTGCTACAAAAGGAATCCAATGGAGCATATTTAGGAATGTGCCAGAATTTTCATGGCTGGTTTCACTTTGAAAAAAAAAAGACTTATCATCTTTTTGCAACACAATCTATTCGTTGATTTAAAGCCAGTCAGGAGAGTGTATTTAGGCAATTACCAATACAAATAGATGCTCTTGTGAGATTTTGTTTTGTCCAGCTATCCTAACTGAGATTATCAAAATCTATTTTAACCTCTTCAAAGTTTGGATATTGAGTTGTCTTGACTTTCTGAGTATCTCTGTCAATTTTGAGGCCAAACCACCTTTCCAAGCCAAACAGTGTCTTATATGGAAAGTTAGTAACCACCTTAGTGCTGGAAAGGGTTTGCTGACATAAACAGTGACTTGGAGATGTTTTCTGAGAATGAAAAAGCAGATATGTCAGCTTGACATTCGCATGATATATCCAAGGTACGTTATGTATTTACTCATTTGTAAAAAGGATTTTCTTTTATGTACAGTTATTCCTCAATGAGGCTACACACAGAACACAAATTGATACAAGACTTGAAAAAGTTGAAGCATTTGCAAAGCTTTCATTGCAAAGGTGCAGTTAATTACTTCAACACAGGAATTCAATTGACGCAGAAAAATGCAATCTGCATTTGCAGGTATTTTCTGTAATTATGTGATTATTTTGCATTTCTTGCAAAGTGTCAAGAAACAGCCTGTGCAACATCGTTAGATCTCACAAGCTTTTTTGAAACTAGATATTAAATTGTACTACAAAAAAAATAGGTGTTTAATTTGCAACACTTAATGGATGGTTTAGGTGTTTATAAACACAGAGCTCCTGCAAGAAATCTGCAGAAATTGAGGTTTTGTTCTTATACATCCATAATTTAGGCCCTTGCAGCAAGGAAGATATAAACAGGATCTTCTTTTCCCACCGTGATCAACATCCCTGCCAGATACAGGCAGTTTTGGGTGGTGTTTCTGGATACTCTTTAAATTCCATCTGCCTGCAGGAGGACTTCCTGACCTGCAGGATGAACTTTATTAACACTGAGTTCTTACAAAAGCAATAACCCAAACCAACCAACCCACCCCAAAGCAAAACAGAACTGCTTCCCTGTCTGCAAGACAGGTGGAATTATAAGTCTCTGAGACTTTAGCATAATGAAGGTGTTTAAATGCAACTAACAACTAAGAAACAATCCTGCTCCTACAGGTAGGAACTGAGCATCATTCTCCCATTTCCCTGAACTAGAAAGCCTTGCTGAAGGCATTGCTAAGATAGTACTGTATTTAACAGCAATTAATACAACAACAATGATAACAGTGAACAATTAATGTTCATGAGACACTTCTGAACAAATTGGTGAGAATTTAATCAGAAAACTTATCTGGAGAGAAAAGGTTCTCCCTCCTTCCCCATCCATTAGGCATCACATATTGCACAATGCATGAGTAGGGATCACTGTTCTTTTATGCAACCCTATTCCTCACCCTCACTGAGATTGCATCTAACACCTACTATTATCCTAAAGATTAAAAGTGGACATTTTCACTTGCATGAGACTTTCAGAATCAGAACTGAGATAGGTGGACACTAGGACAAAGTTCACTGAAGTCAATATAAAGCTTCCTCCTGGTTATAATAAACCTTGAAGCGGGCTTCAGCCTTGTTTAAGAATTAGCTTATTCAGTGGCAGAGATATGAATACACCAAAGCCTTCGATTCCCATGTCTTGTTCGTTGGACTGCTCAGGAGCTTTCAGTTTCTATCAGATTATATTCCAGACAAAAAAACATTGGGACTAGAAATGAACTTTGTCAATTACCCACCATAGTAAAAGCTGAGCAACATCAATGGTTAATTCATTCAATGTAAAACTATTATGAGAACTGATAGGTATACTCTCTGATCTGATGAAGAATATAAATAGCTCCACCCAGTACTTTGTCATTTAAATTCATATTTTGCTTGTATTAAAAAAAATTAAAACAAATTATCATGTAAATAGTATACAAAGTTAATTAGGGATGATATTACTTGCTTCTTAACAAATGATCCCCTCTATTTCCTGTACCTACTTAAAATACTAAAAAGCATTGAAATCTCATTACACCAGGATTTGGTAATAACATAACGAGAAAAATATTAAATACATGGCAGAAAAAGGAAGCACCTGCACTGTTTGCTACCATGACAATGAACAACAGAATCATCCAATAATCTATTCTGTCTGCAGGGGCTGTCTGGAGGGCATCTGGTCCCAGCCTCCGCTCAGAATGGGGTCAACTTTGCAGCTGTGTTGGCTTGCTCAGGGTCTTGGCCAGCTGAGCTGTAAACATTTCTGAGGATGAGGAGTCCACAGTGTCTCTGGGCACCTTTTTCAATGATACATATGTCCATACACACTGTAAATACAATATGCTCGTGAGTGAATGTAATGTCAATGAAAACTTAAAAAAAATAATTTGAAGGTCAGAAATAAAGTTAACAGCCCTCGTGCAGTGATTTCTTACAGCTCTGGAAAAGTCTTTAAGCAACACCAGCAGTGCTATGACTCAGTAACACACGATAACATCTCATAGCCAGGATGTTCCTGCTGATGTGACTAGAGGTTTTTGCAGCTGGAAGATCAACCATTTGCTTCCCCCTTCTCTGTCTGCCTTAGAAAGTACAATGACTGGAACTTAGAAATGGTTGGTGGTTTGTTGGGTCTTTCAAAGTAAGGATTTGGGTCAATTTTTTAAGCTCAGACTGCCTATGGCTTTTACCGCAAATGGCCCAGTTTGTAAAAAGTTTGAGTATTCCCCAACATCCACAATGTAGGAGTGGCTAATATTCAGTCCATCTGAAATTTCTGTGTGAGTAACTTTTCTGGATTAATGGAGTTAGCCTCAAAATACTATAGATAGAAATCAGGGGACAAAGGCATGGGATTTTTTTCAACCAGTAGAAGAAAAAAATTTGAAAAATTATTTTTGAGTGTAACAATCCAAAGAATCCAGCTTAGTTCAAAAACACATCACTAATGTGGTGGTTCTTCAGATCAGGAGGATGAAAGAGTAAATTTTCAGATGTCAAGGTGCAAGCACGTAGATATTTTATTTATTCTACCAGTTCATGGTTAACAGCACATAGAGCTGTAACATTGCAGCAAAATATCTTTCAGGAGTCTGTAGACTTTCTTTTTTTTTTTACTTTTCTCAGATCAGTACACATCAACAAACGTATGGTCTATACAAAGATGGAAGACCACTGTTATATTTTTCATACATATTGTAGCATAAGATGTGTGTCTTTCCAGAGGAGTGAGGTGAAACATCATCTGCTGAAATCCCTCATTACAAAATGAAGGCACACATACAGCTTAATTCTACCTGTTACACCATAGTAAATGGTAAAATATTTTGGGGGAATATTTATTTCCAATACTTTGGAAAATTTATGAAAGGAATAAAAAGAAATAGAAGAAGGTTCATTTTTGTCTAAATTAGTGCAAATGCATTGCTATAGACTGGCACTGATTTTGAGATAAGTATAAGAACATAGAAATGCTTGGAGACACAATGATAAATGTTTTAAAAACAAGTCTAAGTCTCAACTAACCAATGCAAATACAATAAAAATTCATCATGCTTATTATTTGTCCATGAAAATATACTTGCCATCTTCATCTTTTTATTTCATTTGCTTCTATAGGGAAAGAAATTAACAAATTTACAGTAATAGTAGGCTACAGAAGAATCACAATCAGAATTATACTTCCCTTGAAAGCTCCTTGGTGGCCATTTGGAAGCATATTGCTGCTCATGGGGTGGAAAAGGAGAAAGAAGCATAGGTTTGTAGGTATAAAGAATTTTAAAAGGATTTTAAAAAGAGGACAATTTCCCGCAATCCCAATTTCATCATTATTTGTAAAGTATTCCAGGTTTTTCTTTTGAGCTCATGTCCTGCAACAAGACTGTGAGAAGTCGATTACTAAGACATCTAAAAGAAGACAACTTTGAACCTCATACTCTGAAGTCCTATATGTTGTTACTAACTTTGTGCTTGGCTCTTGTCTCTAAAAAAAAAAAACAACAACAACAAAAATCACACATTTGAAGTCTCCTTCTAGTTTTGTAAACTCTGTCTAGGGGTGAGAACAGAGGGAAAGTGAAGATTTCAAACAACTAAATAAGAAGAAAAGTATTTACAGAATGTAAATCCTTTTGGCTTTTTGGCTGTAAATAAGGTACAAGACTTTCAAATGTCAAACCTTAAACAAAAAAATTGTGCAAATTTGCACTAAATCATGCGCTGGTGTCCTCTAATTGGTGTGAATCATAACTTTATATCAATTTTCTCTAGTATAGTGGTACTACAGAAGTGCAAGGGTTCTGCTTTTGTTCTTGAACACTGTTGCTTCCATGTTCATGAATTTTAAAAGAACAGTCTTATTTGACATGGACATTCTTGTTAAATGGGAGTGTGATGCTTGTAATTGTTTATGCATACTCTCTGCTAAGTGATGGGTGTACCAGCTTTTTTTTTTTTTTTTTTTTTTTTTAG
>VYZQ01031670.1:5754-24475 GCA_013400655.1 Mystacornis crossleyi | reverse complement strand
GGCGGGCGGAGGGGGGGAATTGAGATCTTCTCTAAGTGTGAAAAGCGCATCCAACTACATGAAACATCTGCCCTGGCTGCAGCTCTGCACCCAGGGCACAGTGGGAGGAGACGTCAGCAGATGTCCACACCACTCATGAATCCCAATCCAGTGGCTCCAATCTGTGCTGAGCCTTGGAGCTCTCTCCCACCCGTTTCAGGTCTAAGCTTATGGTGAAAACAAGGTATGACTTCTCAGATGAAACAATCTTTGTACTCCTTCTCTACAAATAGAGACCAGTATATGTTGTGCAGGTTATTAAGTAACCATAGGATTTATACCATGGCAGTTACAGGAGTTCATTCCCAGTGACCTCAAGGAGGGCAAAAAGAACACATTTCCTAACTGTCAAGCATCAAGTAATTTTCTTTCCTATAAATGTAACGTTTTTCACTTTTATGTCGGTTTCAGACAAAATACCAGATTATTTGCATAACAAGTTCAAAATGTTAGTGCCACTATGTCTTAAAGGGTTTGAATAGCTCTAATGAGGAAGAGAGTCATCCCAGTACTTCTGGGCAGACCGCAATAAAAGGATATTGGGAACAAATACATTTCTCAAACTAGTTTTGCATATTTATAAGTGTGACTAATGCAAGATACTGTAAATGAAATTAATATTGAAAAATCAATTGACAAGAGTATACAAAGCTCTACAGCTTTCAAACCCTGCAGCTGAAATAAAGATCAACATATGAAAGATTGCATCAATGATTTTTAAAGTAAATTTTACAGCTGAGTGCTTTCAGTATGCCAGTGCTATGGAGATAATCTGCATATAAAACGTGTTGGATATTCCAGTACTGCATATCTGTTCATAAATAAGTACAGTAAGCATTGCAACTATAGGAACAGGGTACTCTTTTTTCCTGTGGAGGGTCAGATGAATCATAGGAGCAATAGCTTCATTGTTTGTGGTTTGAACTTTTAGAGTCAAATCCTGTACCACTGAGATCAGAAGAAGCTTTGTCTATGTCTTTGGGAGAACTAAATGTCAAAAAGATTAAAATTAAAAAAAAAAAAGGGGGGATATCTTCAATCCTTATTTTCTGTCTGGTGTTTTATAGATTTTTGTTTGATTGAGGTTATGATACTGTCACCAAAAAAAAAAAAAAAAAAGCAGCCAGCCTAAAGAAATATATTTCTCTTATTCTTAGGCATCTTTCCTGTGGATTGCAAAAATTTGGTTTTGTTTCCTCTACGTGCCTCGGCACTTCTGGTTCCATCTGGAAGTGGAGATCAAAGCACGGCAGTCCCGCAAGCAAGCGAGCATTTGTCTCTTGAACTGCACTAGGAAGCACTGGAAGGCTGACAAAGAATCGTGCTGCTGCAGGGCTGGGGCCAGAGCGCCGCAGAGATGCATGGCTCTAAATTGCTTCAAGGGACACCAGATCACGTTTTGGAAGGCGGATGTTTAGGTGAGCTGCACAAACCTACCTGGACAGCTTATGGACTGGTTTTGTACTTTCTCATAATACATAGGTTTCAGAAGGAGGGGCCCCTTTTCAAGCAATCTATTATAGTAATCAGACAGAAAGCAGAGGAGAAGCTCATTCAAGTTAACTGGCAACATGTTGTGCACATTATGAGACCTCACTTTCAGTAGACTCATAAATTCCAAAGTATTTTGAATGGGTCTGTTCTGAAGAACAAAGAAAAATGGGCTGCATTTAAACATGATTCCATTTCTGTTATTCCCTTCTCAGAAGGTTGGTAACTTCTGAATTAGAGTAATTACTAGAGCTTCTTGTTTGTTGCAATTAGTCTCTGTCCTGCTTTCACACGTACAGTGTTGAAAAGGGTCACTCCACATATGTAGCTGTCCACATCATCTTGAGTGTCTTTGTACATGTATGCCTAGCTACAGATGTGAATTTGTCTTCACAGAAGGGACAAAATATGAATATCCCTTTGATTTTTTTTGGGGGGTGGAACTCTTTAGAAAATGTTTTAAATATGCACTTAACTGAACTTGCACATTAGTTTGTGCTTAGGAATACAGAGTACATACAGCTAGAATTACTCTTTTTGATCCCTTTTTAGAGGTATAAAGAAACATGAAATATAAGATATGGGTACCAAATTATATTTTAGGAGTCAATCAGTAATTTCCCTAATTTACCTAATCTGATAATTTCAATTCCTTTGCTACAGATGCAAAGATAAAACACAAAGTTTCACCTGATAGGGAAAGAGAGAACTGCATGAAAACCAGCTTTTTTCAGTTGACTTAGGGTTTGGATTAAAGTTACAACTATGAGCTGAACTAACAGCTTGCAGCTGCCAAAAGGGGGAAGCCTTGCTCTCTGTGCTTCCCTTCCTGAGCCTTTCTTTCCTTAGCCACCAATAAGCCAACCCTGCAGACAGTGCTGGCATTCCTCTGACCAGGAGAGAAGCTAGCTTAATCCCTGCCAAAAAAAAATCTTGCTTTTCTTTGGGAAGGGGAGGGAACTCCTTTTTTATCCTTTCTTTTTATTTTGGCCATTTTAGTGAGTCGAATGAGCTTCCTCAGTAGGCAGAGAAGTCCTAAAGCTGGCTACTGGGTAGACAGGAGCTGAGAAGTTGGGGATGAACGGAGTAGATGGATACCAGGGAAGCAGGGGTTTTTTTCCCCTTCTGTGGTGCAGAATAATGAATTCCACTTTGGGTATTTAAAAAAATCATAACCTTACAGCACAAAGTGATCAGAACAAACAGCTTCATCCAAACCTCAATTTTTGCTTATTATATGGCTCTTGCGCCGAGGCAAATTATTAAAGTCAGATCTCACAAATTTCTTTTACATGAGAAAGACATATTTTTTCTGAAATGATTTTTAGGTTTTTATTTTTGAATGAAATGAATGCAGAGTTTCAGATAAAATGCCATCTTGAAACTTAACGTTTGAGTTCAAATGCATTCTCTGGTATGTGCACATGTGATATTGTAAAGAAATTGTGTGGGGATGCAGGGACTTTCGAGATCTTTTTAACATTTACTTTCCTCTCCTCTGCTGTTCTCTCCCCTCTGATTCATTTGAATATGATGCTGGGTCCTGGACGATGAAGTCCAGCTAAGAGCTAGTCTCTTTCCAGATAAAACAGAGTCTATGTATCTGCTGATCTTGACCGGCTGTATAAGTCCAAAATTACTCCTATGAAATTGGTCAGCTGAAAGATCTGGCTTTCCTGATTCTTCTCTGTAGTATGGTAACTTGGATAAACCCCTCAGGACCAATCCCTCTCTGTACTGGATGTGATACAAGTATGTAATGATGGGTATGAAAACTCATGACTGCTTTTCCGTGAATTTTGGCTGCTTGAAGTGAATGTCTACACTCCAAAAAATTGGATTAAAAAGAAAGGTTAATCCAATCTCCAGACTTACCTGTAGTCTAATACAAAAAGAACAAAGCTGATCTGTCTGAAGAGATTCTCAGTGGGGCATGTGGTATTAAATTCAATTCGGTGTTTGCTGAGACTTTCTGGCCCTGAGCTCTGGCACAGAGAAACTGTACCCTGCCACCAGACAGGGTCTGTGTAAAGGGAAGGGGGAAGGAAGCAAGTGAAGACGTGGGACTGAAAACATTTTTATATTGTTTTGAAACTGAAGTGAGGTGATTATTAAGTTTTCCATGAGTCATTTGGCATAACTAACCCAAAATCTTATATAGCACTTTACTCTTTAGTTTACCCTTTCTTACTCTTCCAAATTTTCTATTCTCAAGCAAGATAAGTCATTTAACTCAAAAATGGGTACCACCAGGAGACTGACATCCCAAGCCTGACAACTTTTCCTCTTGGAAGGTTGGCTGAGATTGCATGCCATGAGAACAAGGATTACAGCTTCCCCTGACAGCCATAGCATAGCTCAGGGTTCACAAAGGCAAGGAAGGCAGGGAGCTGCCTGTTACAGAGCAAACTTCCACCACTGCTAGTGATGGTGGGTCCTGCCAGCACTGCTGTGCCAGTGACGGGACCCAGCAGAGGCAGCACAGGTACCTTCACTTATTCTCCACTGTTACTGTTGAAGAGCCTTTTGTGGCTCAGTACAGACATGCTATTTTCCCTAGCTTAGATACCTATGGAATCTCTCCCTTTTTCTCAGAACCACCCTCTCTCTCTCTCTCTCAAGGCTGGCTGTTTGGATGGTGCAGCACTTCTGGTATCTGTCATCCAAACATGCAATCTCCCATGTCAGGAAAGGATTTTAGCAAGGCTCCCATGAGTGATGCCATATCCTTTTCCATCTCCCAGGCTGTCAACGTCTTTTTCTTTCCCGTTTTCAAACCAGACCTTTTCAGCTGAAGAGCTGGGCATGGACAGCCCCAGCCTCTTCTCTCCCAAATGCTGAGCTTCACTAGGCAGAAGTCTCCAGTGCTTGCTCCAGAAAGGGTTTCTGTCTTCTTCCTAATCTTAGCCTGCTAAGGATAATACCCAGTGTCCTTGGTTGTCGTCTCCTTTATCTTCTTAGATCCCACAGCTAGGAAAGAGATGGGAGACCACTGTGAACATGATAAGACAGGGAATTTCATTCAGTCCAAATACATCCAAATGAGGCTGTGCAGAACTTGCATGGCAGCAGGACCAGTAGTCCCGACTGTCAGTTCATGGATGATAGGTAAAGGAACAGTGATCCTTAAGTTCTCTTGATGGCCTAAGTATATAAGGGAGGATTTAAGATGTGTGGAAAAGGTCCTACTCTGTTTTAGCGCAACAGATACAATTGGAAAGGACAAGTTTTTCTGGAGCATCTTTGGGTGGTATCAGTCCTCTTTGTTGAAGGGGATTGTGCATTGTTTTGGGTAACCAAGCTACTGTCACCATATGAGCTGGTATACTGGGCTGAGCTGAGAGTTAATTTTCTTCACAGCAGTCTGTATGGTGTTATGCTTTTTGATTTGTGACTCAAACAGCATTTTTAACACACACATTTTCTGTTGTTACTGAACGGTGCTTTCACAGCGCCAAGGCCTTCTCTGTTTCTCCTGCCAGCAAGTAGGCTAGAGATGGGCAAGAGATTGGGAAGGGAAACAGTCAGACAGCTGACTCCAAGGGAATATTCTCCATGTAACACCATGCTCAGGAACAAAACTGGGAGAGAGTTTATCAATGACTGCCATTGAGTGAGGTGGTGGGCAGTTGCTTTTGCATCCCTTGGTTTTCCTTTTTTAAAATTTTTTTTTACACATTAAAATGTCTTTATCTCAATCCACGTTTTCTCACTTTTACTTTTCTGATTCTATCCCCCTTAGCTGGCTGCCAAGGTTCACACACAACAGTTGGGTAATGAGTTCTTACCATGAATACAACTCCCTACGAATGTCTGTGCCTTTGTTACTCAGAGACTAGACTGTGACCTGGCTCCAGCAAAGGCTGGGATGTGCTGATGCAGGGAGCATACCCGATTCGTGTTTATGCGGAAAATGTTCAAAGTGATTTAAGTCATCCAAAAGTGTTTAATGCATTCACATTTTTCACTACATAAACTGAACTGGAGCCATCAGGATAAAAATGTTCTGATGGGGGAAAAAAAGGCAACAGAGGAAAAGGCAGGCATATCAGAGAAAAGTAAACAAAAGTAATGCAGAGTTTCTCTGGGGACCTATAGGTTGGCCCGTAAATTTCTGAATGATGATTTCACAGTTAAAGGTAATGAGGGAGTCCCTAGTGGTTCATTGCCTGGAGAAAGAAATTCTGATGCCTCTTTCATTGCACAACTGAGACCAAATAAATCTGTAAGTATGCCTTATACAGGACAACGGGCCACTAAGAAAACCAAGTATCAAAGTATCTTTTCTTGCAAAGATGCTGGCTGTGACATGGAGCTGTGGTAGGTCGTCTTTCCCTTTGCTGCTCAACACAGCCATTTGCTAAGAACTGGATGCTGGGAGGTGATTGTAGGCTCTTCATGCTTTAGATATATCCAGACTCACCAGTTTACTTCCCCAGCAGTTTGCTGCCACAACTGGGCTTGAAAAATGAAGCATTTCCTCATTCAAGCAATGCTTGGGGAGCACTCTCTCCTGATGATGCCACCTGCCAAGAAGTGACATGCGTATATCAGCAGAAGAATAGAGTTCACAGAAATTTTGAAGCTTCTGTCACAGCTGTTTTTCTCTTTTCTGACAAACTGCTTTTCCTCCCATCCACATTCTTTGCACAATTGCTTCTCAGAACCAGGCCCCCAACAAGGTATTGTTTGAAAGGGATAAACATAGCAGGGCTGGATTGTTAAACATTTGTCAAGTGTTTGTGATATTTCACAGCTGGCATATAAAATACCTTGTGGAAGGCCCAGGCTTAAACCTTGTTAGCAGTTCTCTCTGGAGTGAAAAATACCCTTTTTGTTCTGAATTTGGTTTCCTCTTTTTGGTCACAGAAAGATAAAATCATAGACACTTAGGGAAGGTAATTTGTCATCCTTCTCCTCCTTCTCCACACTCTTTTTTAACACTTGACCTCTTCCCACAACGTACAACTCATTCTTCAGCATCTCTCCCATCCACTCCTGCTCTTACTCTGCTCCAGGAAAGGGCTCAGATCACATTAAGGCACTCTGAAGGAGAAATCCAAGTGTAGTCAAGAGAAATGAAGTTCTCCAGCTGCTCTCAGCTGTTCTCCTCAGTTTTGGCACTACGCTAGTGTTGACTTTGAAATATAGATAAAGCTTTGTTTCCTTTTGATTTGTCTCTGTTTCTTCAATGTCAGCACTGGCAGATGCATGCTCTGCTTAGTCCCCTGTTGATTTTGGAGTCTTGTCACCATATTCATTCACATCAATTTCACCTAACAGTTCACAGCGCATCACTTCAGCAAAGGAAATATGCTGCCACTGGTTTTGTCCCTCTCCTACACCTTTTCTTGCATGGGGAGTAATAAAATTCCTGATAAAATGAGCAGCCCATCTCCTCCTGTCCTCAGTGGTTGTAGTGTCAGCTCCTAGTGCACATTGCAAGGTGGCAGGTATTCCAAGAGCTTTTACTCCTTTGCAAGAGCTGTGTTTAATGATCAGACAGCAAAATCGCTGCTCTTACTCTGCTTTTTGTGGGCCAAGAACAATCTGTCCCTAAGTCCTCTCCTGTGTTTACAATTAGATAAGATAGAATATTAGATGGTCAAAAAAGGCAGTTTCCAATGTGTCCATGTTTTCAAATAGCTGGCACATGGTGAGTCCTCTGCCAAAGTGTGCCTACTAGCCTGTTAACAAAATGAATCCTGAATATGAGTGACTTGAGAATCAAATATTTATGGTGGATCTGAAACAAGAATGTCCAGGCCTGTTGCCATGCAGAAAAAAAAACTGTAAAGCTATTTTTGTTGTTTGGGTTTTTTATGTTTTCATGACTGGAAGCCCAACAACATACAGTAATTTAATGTCTGGGATTTGGCACGAGATCATGAACACCATGAAGGTTTCTTCATAGTTTCACTAGGAGCAGTAGCAGCAAGAATGCTGCAGAGTGAGTGGTTTCCTTCTTCTCAGCATGCCTGCTATTAGTGCCCATAAAACTCTCTAAAAACACTGCAAGGAGATAAACCTAAGACACAATTTTCTTTCCTCTTACCCTTCTATTTTTCAGGCTGGGCAGGAATCTTGTGGTATTTTCAGTGGAAATACTGAGAGACGAATGTTTTCAGAGGGATTTCCATCAGCCTCACGAGGACAGGAACATGGCTCTGGCTAGTTATCAACAGAGGAAATGAATCCTAATATTTATGCCAGTCAAAGCACTTGGCATGGGTCTACATTAATCCGAGGATCTGTGTTTGACGGGGATGGAACTGACACTAGATGGATTTGCTCACCATTAGCACTTGTTTGCTATTCTTCACAACACAAAGAAGGCAGGGGTTACGTACAAAAAAGTCTAAATTGCGTTCATTTGGATTGCATGAACGTCCCTCTTTCATTCAGCAAAAATGGCTTTCTTTTGCTGCTTCTGCCCCCTGGCAGAGCATCAGGGTGGCTGATAGGCCTTGGCCATGTATAAAGGCACTGGCTCTGCAAGAGGCTGTGTGGACTGTGCCCTTCCTCCCACATTAAGCAGGCTGGGAATCCTGCAGCATCACGGATTTTCCCATTACAGCAGAAAACAAAACAGAAGACTCCATCTTCTGCCCACTCTACGTCTCGTGCAGGAGACTGATGGCAGTAGAAACATACTGATGGACATAAAGCTGTTTATTGGAAAGAGAAAAGTAGGACAACTGTAAGATGTTCTACCTCAATGAAGACATTTGGGAATTGTTTATTGTTATCTTTACTGCATGATCCTGTGGTAGCTTGGAAATATATGAAACAAACAGAAGCTTGACTTCTTGCCTGCTTTGGAAGGTTGCTTAAGATGTATTCTCATTCTACCTGTGTCTCCAGGGCTAGGGAAGGCATTTGCAAACGGCTTGTGTCATTTCAACAGGTGATGCTTTCCACAAGATTTACTTAGAGGAAAGCCTTGAGAAATACAGCCTTTGAATACTATAATCCTAGAGGAAAATCTACTTCCTACAAAGAATTTATAGCTTTTCAAATGGCCTCAATTTAAAAGAAATGAAAAGGGAATATGGTCTTTGGCTACAGCACGAAATTAATGCCAAGGAAATCCTTTCAATAAGGGTCTATATATCTTTCCGTTAGCTTGGGCCCAGCTTTCTGTCGATGCTGTCTATTTGCCAGCATCCTGTGAAGATTACAAGATATATAACACTGAAAACTTGTAGGAAATTTTGGAGTCAGAGTACTTGTCACCTTTGCCTGTCAATGCATCTAGTCTGAAAGTCTGTGTGTTTTAGTTAGCAATAGTTTTTCTGGTGTCTAATAAGGTAACAGCTCCAAGTAAAACCTTTCCAGCTGTTGAAATGCTCTGACTGTCTGTTACCATCTGTGGATTTTTTGGTGTTCAAAAGCAGCTGAGTTTTTAGAGTATCAGTTACCTCAGTGGAAGTGCTAATAGTTTTGGGGGATTGGCTTTTGTTTTGTTTTGTTTTTTTCTGGTTTTAATTTTCCTGATGAGCTTCAAACTTTTAGGACCCTCACTGAAATATTTTGACCTTGAAACTTCTATTGATCTCCTGAGTCAGTCTAGAGAACAAAAAAAGGATAGAAGAAGAATAAAGGCATGTGATTTACAAGTAAACAATCACACAATCACATAAGCCTCATTTCCTTAAAAAACAAGACTCAAAAGTGTGATATTTATACTTGGTATTCCATATTTGGCAAGACAATTTCAACTTCCTGTAATGGCAGTATTAATAAATTTTAAATTTAGTTGAAGACTCCTTCCATCTGTTATCTTTTCCCAAATATTTTTTATTATTTCATTTCATCCAAAAAACACCCCCACAAATAATCAGTTTAATATCCACATAGATAATTTTTTCTAAGCACATCTTAGGAAAACAAAATTTTTCTCCTCTTTGAATTTTCCAAACTTTCTTTCACTAGCAAAAATCCACTGCTGAAAAGAAATTATCCTAGGCATAGGCCATGCCAAAAACTAGATAAAATATACCTTCTCGTCAAGAAAGCATCCAGAATATGTCAATTCCACCAGAAGTAAGATGGTCATATGACATTTGGATGAAGCAGATTTTTCAGGGACTGGAGATCTAGCAAATATTAATCCATTTGGTTTCCATGGATGAACTCATCTGCATGACAACAGTTCTTGTTCTCCTGGGTCAGTTCCCAAAGATACCAGACTGTAACATTTCGTATTGTGTTTTGTAAGAATATTGTGTGAAATTGACTTTGTGAAACTAAAGAAGTCTTAATCCTTCCAACTATAGATAAGTGAAGGTGGCATGCACAGGTACAAAATTCCTTTGTTTGTTTTTTAGCTGTTGTTTTGGTTGCTGGTATCTGTTGCTCTAAAACAGCAGCACTAGGCTTGCAGGCCTAGAAACAGCTGCTCTCCTTCCCAGGAGAAGCAGCAACTTAAGTCTGTTCCTGCTGATAAGGCCAGAAAGCAGTAGAGATGGAATCCCACTGCACTGCGAGGGGCAAGGGTCTAGTTCAGCAGTCAGGGAAGATGTTGGGAATGAAGAGGTCAGATATTACTCCTCAGGTGATGATAAATGTTCTGCCTGTCTCTGTGAGGCACAGGTTTCTGACGTCAGCTGGGTTTTGATGCTTCTCAAACCGTGTTCTGTAAGTACAGGTAGCTGGAATGTGACTCATGCCTGTAACAGGAAAAGTCCTGTCGTTTACTGGAAGTTCAATTATTTCTAGGCTGCGGCATAGAAACTGTTTAACAGAGAGAAGATGCAAGGTAGACTGCAGTGAATGGAGCTACAGCAATTTTGTATGAGCTGAAATTTTACTCCTTAAGAAAACCGAAGTGGTGCAAAACCATAATTTCAGCTGCTGGAAAGGGAAGAGAGAGAAGCGTATTGTCTGTTCTTCTTCCACAGAAGTCCCTGACGCACACTTACAGCATTTCTTGGGAGTGAGCAAAATAACTCGGCGGTTCTGGCCATATTAGTCAGTGGTTCAAAAATCCAGCAGAAGAGCTTGCCATTTGTTTGTTAATTCTTGAATTCAATAGATTTTCACACAGAAGTTCTGAACAGCACACTTAAAGCACTCAGGGAATAACATAGTTCTTACCAGGACTCTAAATCTGGAGACAAAAATTTGTTTTAAATGGTATTTTGTATTAGCAAGGGAAAAAAAGTGTTTCTGGTCTGAAATTTTATACGGCAACTTTCACCTCAAGGTAATGAAAACAAGCTGCACTATAAACTTTTCAAAACTGGGGTTTATGGAAAAGCTGACAAATCCTTTACTGGAGTGATGTGGCTGGGAGAACTTTAAAAGATTCCCATGGAGCATTATTGATCACGATCACACACTCCCTAGCAGTCACACTGGAGACTGCAGGCACAAGTCCCACTGTTTTCAATTACTGTGCTGTCCTGGCGGCATGTCTGGCCGATGGGGCCGTGTCAGCGCCTGGTCATCTGCTGGGTGGGGGCCCCAAGAGCAGCCCGAGGTTGGTGTGCTTCCCACCCAGCTCTTCGGACATGTAATGTCACATGTATCCCTGGCCCTGGCTGGGCCAGCAGCCCTGAGACCTGTCATTTCTAGAAAAGTGTCTTTATATCACCCTCCAGGGGAAAGAGGCTTTTCAGGAGAATGAGAGGAAGGGGGAAAAGAAAAAAACACAATTTTTAGTTTTCTTCCTCTTTTCTCTGGAATAAACATCACACATAGATCATGTAAAAGGAACAGCTTTTAGCAGGAGAATATGGCTTCACTTGTCAGCCTCCTCCATTTGGATTTGAAAGTTAAAGCCATGTGATGACGATGGAAACACCAGCAAAAGCTGGTGATTGGACTTCAGGAAATTCACAGTGGTGTTTTTGTGCTTCTAAATGAGCAACACTGCTGCTTGTAAAGAACTGAGGTAAAATACTGGCCCCACTGAAGTCCTTGGCAAGCCTCCTACTGCCTTCAGTGGGGCCAAGACTTTACCGAGTCCTGTAAGCCATTAGGCTTTTGAGTTTTTAATGGGTCCACTCCTGCACAGACAGACTGCTCTTGTAAGCAAGCGTTAGCTAGATTGGCTCGGCTACTACACAATTTAAAACTTAAAGGAAAGCAATTTTGTAGTGAAATTAAGGGATGGTAAAAGGAATTTGGCTTTAGACAACTTGCTTCTGTTTGGATTTGGATTAGGCTGCAATCTCCTTGTCTGTTTTTAGAGCGCATGTTTCTGCCAGCATCAATAATCTATTTTCCTTAGTGCAAGTGAAAGGCTCTGATGGCTCAGAGGTGTAGTCTGGTATCCAGTACTGCTCTGGATTTCTTCTTTGGTTTAGGAATCAGGCTACAAATAGTCAGAGACTGAAAGCTGCTCCTTAACATTTATGTGCTGTCAACAGGCAATTCACTGACATGTGGGCCAACACACTCCTTCTTTCCTGTCGCTCTTCTTCCAGTCATTCCCATAATTTTTCCCGGTCCCCTGAATTAATTCGAAAGCCTTTCATTACCCATGCAGTCCCTCCCAGCCCAATCTAAGCATTAATTTGCACTTGGCCTGATTGTGTTTTCATTGGCAATATTAATTTTATCCTGTCCAACAGCATATTAATCAAGTGCTTTCTTGAACTTTTCAGGTTTCCTCAAATGCTTCTATTTCCCCCACGTACTCAAAAATACTCAGGGCTTTAGATAATGAACAACACATATGTAGTTTCACCTCAGGCCACAGTATCATGTGCAGGTTAAGCTTATAAGGGATAGAGGCTGAAGGTGGAGACTACAGAGAAAGTTGTAGAGGAGGAGTGTATGGGGGTAGCAATCACTCCAGAGAAGTCCATAAAAGATCCAGCAGTAACATTAGGAGAGACTGTATATGGGGAAGCCCAGCTCTTACTGGCATATGCTGTTGCCCTGGGGAAATGTGTGCTGCAGCCTGCCAAGGCATGGCTCCACTTGTGCTCTCCAAGCAGCTACACGCTGAAGCTTAACTTCTTTCCTCTGAAGGCATCTTCTCCCCCATCCTGTCAAAAATGTCTCTTTTTCCCCCCTTCTTTTTTTTTTCCCCTTGCCTCAACATGTGAGGGGCTACATTTTCCTCTTATGGGAATTCTGCTTGTCCTTGGCTTATATCCTGAATGGTAAAGCTGTAAAGCATTCCTGGGCTTCCCTGAGCCTATGCATGTGCGAAGTCTGAGGCAGGTCCAGCAGGCGCTTGTCTGACATGGCGTTACGGATGCAGTGCTGCTGGGGGCTGCTTGGAGGCTGCCTTGCGGAAGACACCTCACAGCAGAGCCCCCGCAGCCTGTGACAGTCAAAGATCCTGACGGTGTCACACAGAGTGTGGCAGAGTATTTCCTCACGGAGTGCTGGCAACTGCGTTCTGCTTTATTTAAACAGTCACTTCTAAGTGGAAACAGCATCTCTTGAGAGGGGTCTCTGATATGAAGTCTTTGCTCAAAAGCAGGATGAAAAGAATGTTTTCTTGATAAAATTAATGGAGTATAAAAGGTAGAGCCTACTGTAATGAGAAAGGACCATCAGCTACTCCATCCATGTTATATATACATAAATTAGGAATTTCATTTGCAATATCCCAGAAATTGCATCTGTTCCAAGGTGGGTAAACCTAAATATTTAATTTAGCCTTATCCAAAACAGTCATCTGTCTCCTTTAACATTCCCTATGTTAACTAAAGAGACTAATGATTGTGCTTAATTATGATAGAAAGTCCCCCTGTGCTGGAAGAGTGGGCTGGGAGAGAGAAAGCTACAAAATGTGCTTCTGACAGGGCACCTAAGAAAGACGGGAAAGGTGAGGACCTCATCCATGGAATTCTTCATATGTTTACAGGCTAAGATTTAACCACCACACCATGGTTTTTGTATATGAGTGTAAGCTCCTGCTGTAACACTCTACTGGTCATACACCTTTGTAATTTTTCCGCCATGGAACCTGACTCAGTCAAACATAAGCTGCGATTTTACAGAGCTGACTTGGTGTAAATGTCAGGTGCTTTATCTCTGCTAGGATTTTGCAACATAGTAATTATTCCATGCTAATTTACAACCTCCCACTTTTTGCCAGTGAAAGAACGTGTGGGAAAAAGTACTAAACCAAATAGAGTGAATGCCCTAACATGTACTGCAAAACCCAGAGTGGAATCAACCTACTGAGCATGCAAGATAAACACAACCATTTAAGTGCAAAGAAAGTTTACCTTTTGTGAATGCATTCATGGTTGTCATGCAAGGAAAAATATTTGAGTCTAGCTCCAGCAGTGATCATCAGTATCAGAGAATGCCTGGCCTTTTTAAATGAAGCTTAAAAAAATATTCAAAGATTTCTGGAGATCAAAATATGTAAAATGTGTGACTATATCATTCACAGCTGCTTCAAGGTTAATTTCAAAATCCTTAGCACTCTGTTCTCCAAACAGTAACTCTCTTCCCAAAGAACTCCGAGCATTTGACATTCAGTAAGGTCTCACCATATGGCCATTTGCACCTTGGCAAACCAAGACAAAGTACCTCATAATTTGTAGCTTGCACTGTCAGGGGGTAGTGTGTGAAGACTGAGGAGAATTAGGGGGAGTTCACTCCAGCATTTCAAAGAGGAAGGAAAGAATGCTGCAAGAAATTTGATCCACTACAATATGTTCAAAAATACTAATACAACTTGGAATGTGTTCACTATGTGCCTTATCTTAATATATTTCCTCATCATGACAATATTTTTCCTAATGTTTTCAAATGCAAGGGACAGCCTCAGGAGCTCAGAGAATGCTGCTGCCATCAATAGACATGGGACCAGGAAGAAAAGGAATTGTCCCGAACTCTTCCTTCTCCCCATTTAGGCAAGAACTTTCCATGACTGCTGCGATTATCAGCTCCACCACGACAAACAGGGAGAGTGACTGATGAAATGATGCATGTCCTAGCTTACTCTACGGCTGACTGCTCCGTTTCCCTTGCATTTCCCACTTGCACCGACTGCTGTACTGCAGCCATATATATTATATGACAAGTTTGGGTTGAATGGAGTGCTGCCATCTCTTGGTTGTTTTGGGCAGATCAACTCACATATTTTTTCATTTTCCTACCACTCAAGAATGGTATGAAGTGACATAGAAAAACAACAATTCTGGATGAAAAAGTTTAGGCACTTAGGAAGCATAATTGTGGTTTTTTATATATTTAAGCATGTAGAACAGAGTACATTTGCTGGTGTATTGGATCTCTGTGTAAATTCTGTTAAGTGTTTTTAACAAAACTATAAACCAAGAGCAGTTGGAACAGTTTATATATGATGTGAACACCACAAATAATGGAAGCAATGGAGTTTTATAGATAATTGTAAGCAAGAAAGACATTAAAATGAATGCATTAAGGAGTACTGGATTAGTAAGTAATGCCTATCTTATACTATGTAATTTCACAGTCATGAGAGGTTTAATTATTTATACTCAGGATTTGTCAAATAATTTACATGAAAATGCTTTTGAAATTACAAATGCTTTTCCTTCCTTTTTCTTTCTGACTGTGACTGGAGCCAAAAGGCTTACTTTAAGTGTTTTTGTGATTGAAATCCAGGGCCACCTTCTTCCTGGGCTTTTCCAAGGCTGGAGGCAAGAACTGCATGACCTCCCTTTCTTCAGTAGCAGCAGGAGCCAGATGACTTTTTGGTTGGTTCCTTTTTTTTTTTTTTTTTTTCCCCCTTTTAATTAATTGAAATATGAGAGAAATGAAAGTCTAACTGAACTCAGAATAAAAGATAAACACCAGAAATGTTTGCTGCCCACAACCTCTCTAACCCAACTCCACACCACATGGCAAAAGAAACAACATATTGACAAGGATTTTTAAATAATTAATAATGTAACAAGTTATATATGTAAACAGGGATGTGTTCTCTATGAATAGATGATAATATTAGAAGAACAGGGGATTAAATTTATGATTACTGCTGCTATACCCTGCATCAGGGTGATGAGTCATTGGAGTCACCCTACAGCCTCCTCAGGGAAGAGCTGTCGGACACTGCCTGCCTCCCTGCTTCAGGCACTGAAGCTGGGGGGCTCTTCAGATAACCAGAGGGCCCACAGTCTGGCTTCTGATTAATGTTAGGGATGGAATTTAAAAACCATTGGCTTTCTCAGTACCCCTCAACCACCACAGTTGCATCTGTACTGTCATCCCTCTTCACATAAGGGCACAAATCCTGTAGCAAGTGCTCGACAGATTATTACCTCATTGCTGCCATGTGTAGGACAGAAAAACATTGACTCTTGTGCAAGCACAGAGCATTCTCTGTCTGAGACCTGGAAAAACCTCCTGGCAAGGATGTATGTTCTTGGACAAGCCAACGTCATCTGCTCTTACTCCTGCTCATTCCTCTGCTGCAGCCTATCCTGGCTGCCTTGCAGTCCCTCGTAAGGAGCACATGAGTTCTCAGTGATGTCAGGGACTTGATCTGCTTTTTTTTTTCTCATGTTTGTGCCTTCTGACAGAAGAACCTGTCCTAGCTGCCATCAAAGAGTGCTCTCTAACAAATTTGAGTGAAATAAAGGAAATCACACTTTGTTTTGTCTAACTATGAAATTCTCATCTGAGCAATAAAATATTAGCTAACTGTATGAGCCATTTTCCTGTTTGCATCCTTATTATGTCCACCTCTGTCCTTCGTGGGCGGGGAAAGCAGAAAGTGATGCTTGTTCCCTATCCTTCCCACTCCCCTGGGAGCACTGAGGCACCAGTTTTTCTTTAGAATGAAAAGGTGTAAAAATCTCTAAGTGGGAATGTCACTGGATGTCTGAGGAGTCTAAGAAGATCAAACTTCTCATTTAACAGTGGAAGCAGGAACTTAACTCTGACTGCTCAGAAGCTTCTCAGCATAGAGGTCACAGCTATGGTATTGCTATAGCTCCCTGAGTCATCTTCCACCCTTATCAATAGTTTCATCTCCACAGCTGGTGCATGGAGCTGGTGTGCTTCATGGCAACTTTCCTAACTCTTCCACCTAAAACTTCATCTCTGAGTCAGCCTAAGAAATACGGTAACTTAAGTTTATCTCCAAAAGCATGTAAGGTTCACTTTAGTTCCTGCATGGACTCCTCATTTTACCCTCCCTGGATTCCCCCCGTTCTCCTCAGGCTGGCAATTCTGTGTTTGAAGGTTTGTTTTCTTCCCTTTTTTTTTTTTTTTTTTTTTTTTTTTTTTTTTTTTTTTTTTTTTAAATCGTTTCTTTCNTGAGAAGTGAATTACAAGGAAGGGCCTCAGAGTCTCACATAGTAAAACCTATTGCAGAGCCATTCCTGTAACGTCAGGCAGATTTCATGAGACAGCTGCAGAAATCCTAGTCAAGCTGTTACATGGTGTTACTTCTGCTACTTTCTCTTAAAATGAATTTTCACTTCTCCAGGTTTTTTTTCTTTTTTTTTTTCACTCTGGGAAGGGCTATGTGCATTTCCACACACACATTGACTTTACATGAGCAACGAAAGATTGTGTATAATGCCAGGAACGGACAAAGATGAGATGGCAGACCACAAGCTGGCTTAAGGCATCCATTAGTGACTGCAGAAAGAGCAGTTCAAGGCATTCCCTCCAAACAAAACTTTATCTCCTCCTTTGGTGGTGCTGACTGCAAACACTACTATGGAAATCTCTGGGTGGCAATTTCCTGGACAGCCCTGAAGGAGTTGGGCTGCACTTGAATCAGAAATTGAGTGTGGGTGGCAGGGTGGAGGAGGGAATGGAGCTACGTGGCATAGCTGCACTTATCTTCATAGCTATTCGTCCACCAAAGCAGTGACAGCGTATAAAAGTGGCAAAGTGATTTCACAGTTCTAATCTGGTTTATCATCATTTTTTCCAAGCACTGCCTCAAAGTGGGAAGGGAAAGGAAATACACATTACTGCTTTGTTCTGGTTTATGACTAACCATGTTCAAAATGTGCAGTATTTTCCAGAAGTGAAGGTTTTATGACTTATTATCTTTTCTATAACAGTACAACATTATCTACAGCTGATATAAAGAGAACATTTTTTTTTTAATAATGAAGATGTGCCTGTTCACAGGAAGAAGTGATTCAGACACACAAAAATACACACAAAAATTCTGTCTTCCTGTGCAGAAAGTGTGCCTTTAGTTATGAAATTCACATTTCTGTCTAAGGCCATAGATAGTTAGAAAAGAAAATCCATTTAATAGGGCAGGGTTGGAATAACATATTTCTGTGTGGTTGCATTTGATTTGCACTGTGTGGTCTATCACAGATAAGAGATGAGGTGTACTAAAGTGCTAAGAGTTTTGGCCAAAAACTGGTGCTTGTTCGTGATGGAATTTGTCAAGAAATCTTCAGATCTACAGCTTCAGAGACAGATACAATTTGTTTATCCTGCAGCTAACACCCTGGTGCTCAGCTTGGCAGCTGTCTTCTTCCTGTCAAAGATAAATATATGAAAATCAGGAAGCGTGTGCTTTCATGAATCAACTGCATTAAAGAGTTGTTAAGCTGAGATTTATGGTTGGCTCAATCAAGTTGGTATAAACGGAGCTGTCTGTACTCTCTTATCCAGGCTCATCTTCTGACCCTCAGTTTCATGAAAGATAAACTAAATATTTTAGCAACGCAAACAGAATCGATAAAAATGGGGTAACTTAAAGAAGACAAAAAATATAAATAAAGCCAAGCCACACCTGGTTGTGATCTGGAATAGGACATAACCAGAAATCTTTAGACATAGCTGTTAACAGAACAGCTCCAGTGCTATTTCAGGATCAGGATGCAGACATCAAGAAGAGACATTTCTAAATTAGCTCTGGAGAGCTTTCAATCTCCTCTGTATAGCTGGCATGCTGCTACCTCACAAATGTTTGCTAGCTCTTTGTGTCTTAGTCACTTGGAAGTGTTAATATGATGCCATGATGATTTTTTGCTTTTTCATATACCCCTCTCATATACCCTTTCATATACCCTTTTACACAACTTTTATGTATCCTTAGTGTTTTTAGTCCACATACTTGTAATTCCCTAAGTCTGATAACTAGCTTAAACCCAAAGTTCCTTAAGCCAAGAGACAAAACATCATGGAAGCCTCGTGGTTGGGGCATCAGAGAGCCCCAGACACCAAGGTCCTCTCCAGAACACATTCTGTAAACCAAGATAGGCCCATCCAGGGGGAACATTCCTCAGGATGGGGGCTTCTCTTG
>VYZQ01031669.1:5146-15758 GCA_013400655.1 Mystacornis crossleyi | reverse complement strand
CTCGAAATTGTTTTTGCAACAGTTAATACAACTTTAGAACTTCAGTTCATAAAGCTGCCTGAAACGAAATATTATGGAGTCGGCAAGTACCGATTCAATACATATGTAACATATATACATATGATACAGAGGGGTTTAGGATTTAAGGGTTAATTGCTTACTGTGGGTATTACTCGTATTGCTAAATTTTGCAGCTGCTTGTTAGACAATGTATATTGCTTGCTCGATACTTACTATGCCTGCCAAGCAGAAGGGGCAGGATGTAGGGCCATTGATAAGGGGTAGAGACCGTGACTACAGGTCCCGGTTTGGGATCCTGGTACCAGCTAGAACCAGCCGGAGTTTGGACTTGGACCAGGAACGTAGAGAGCATGTGCAAGGAAGCAGGGTAAAAAGTTCAAGCCTGAGGAAGACCTTTACTTCATCCCAAAGACCCCGGCCCACGACCACCAGGCGGCAGTGCGCAGGCGCATTACAATGCTAATGACTTTTGAGCTAATTATAATACGAAGCGAGGACAGATAATGAATATATAGGCGTCTTGTGTAATTTAATGCATATGTAACTTGTAACTTGATATATACCAAGCTGAGCATTTCTGGGGTAGGCACATCTTTGGAGGACGACCTACTGTGCGTCCGGTGTAGTAATAAACTAACAAAAGCATACCTACTTTACATTATCTTTGCAAGTTGATTGTGCTTGGAGCTTGAAATTCTAAGCAAAAATGTCTTCTTATATCTTGAGGTTCTTCTACTAAAATAGGAACTGTGTAGTCACTCCAATACATTGAAATAAAATAGCTGAGTCATTTAGTATGGCATGCATCTGTAACTTAAAGAAAGAAATTTCTCCTGATGAAGTTCTTCAAAGAAGAGTGTAAGTATGGATCTATAGAAATTACCACAATGTTATCTAATTTGCAGTGTTGATCTTGGAGGGATCAGTGAGTAAGAACTCTTCAAGTTTACTAAACAAACGCCCAAATAACACCGGTTCCCTCCAAGCCATCCAAATTATCTTTATTCCCTTATTATGAAGTATAGTGTTTTCTTAAAGGAACTCCAATCCTAACCTGAGTGTAAAGTAAACTTCACAAAATTGGCCCCTGTTTCTCCACTAGATAGAGGCAGACAGTGTGAAACTTTTGCTGATAGTTATTNGCATATGTAACTTGTAACTTGATATATACCAAGCTGAGCATTTCTGGGGTAGGCACATCTTTGGAGGACGACCTACTGTGCGTCCGGTGTAGTAATAAACTAACNTCACAGAATCATGGAATTATTTAGACAGGAAAAGACCCTTAAGATCATTGGATCATCGAACAATAGTTGCTTTCTCCTTTTACCACCTGTAATGTTCTACCCTGAATGAAGTCAGAAGAATGAAGTCAGTCATTCTTTTAAAAAAGCAATCTGAAAAATCTTTATTGCATGCAACAGCTTCACAACCAGATACTCAGAGAAGAACTTGAGAAAGTTGAAGAGTTTCTGCTATTTCTGCGGCTTTTCCTTGGTAGTAAGGGGTTTCTCATTGTTTAATCTTTGTATCTGCAAATATTATTCCCTGGAATAAATGTAGGTCATACAAACATCTGAAATATATCTGAATTATTTGCCCATTCCACTATTAATGAAAAGGTAATAGATGTAAATGTTATTCCAAAAAATCCCTATGAAAACTCGCAATGACATACATAATTGAGAAAAAACTGCTTCACCAGAAATCTTAATAAAAATTTTTTTCACATTTATATAAAAGATTGGAGCCTATATGTAAAATAGGATTATGCAATCTTAATATTAGGATTCTCTTGCCTATAAAACCTAAAAGGCCATAGAAATAGAGCAGTGCTCACCTCTTAGCCTATTTTCCATTGAAGATATATGATAGCAGCCAAATTAGAATGACAGGCTCAGTATGGTCAGTAGTTTATAGTATTAGAGTGATATTTTTTGATAAAATTATCCTCATTACTGAAATGAAGTCCTTCTGGGCACCGAGTTACAAAAATATTTTTTTTAAATTCTCAGACCTTTCAACGAGTATTGCCAACAATTAACAGTGCCCTTTGGATTTACAGTATACATGGTATACAAACAACTTATCAAACTTCTGTTTTGCTGTAGGTTATGTTTAAGGCCTCCAGTAAGAGCTACAGTATCAGCAACTTCATTCTATCTGAAACATTGCCATTTCTGGCTGTGTTTTACTTCTAAGACTGACCTGTTCACCGCAAACAATACCTGGATTAATACAGAAAAATATGCTTGCTCAGCCCTTGAAAAGCAAGACTAACAGTATTCATACTTTGTAGCTGCTAATAATTCTGAAGTCTACTTCTAATAATTTAGAAGAACATGTTGCTATTAGCAAAAAAAATAAAAAAAAATCAGGAAAATATGTTAGTGGATACATGCAGGGAAAGTCTCTAGCTGGGTCTTGTGGTTTAAGTAAAAGACAGTTGTTCAACTGTTCCTTTTCACATTTTATTTGCAAAGTGCTTCACATTTTTGCGTGAGAAATATGGTCAAGCTAGTCTACAATGTGTTTGAATTTTACATTAATTCAGGGCTCTGATTGCCCTCTTCCAAGGAACTAAATCCCTGGGTTGTTCCCTCAAGCCCAGGCTGGCAGTCTGAGAACTGTCTCTCTGGTGTTTTGTGTACACCCGTTGAAAGCTGAGAAAAAAGAGCATCAGAATAACCCCACTTAAGCCCTGTGGACAGTTAAAAACCTGACCGAGCATCCCAAAGGAAGCAGAGACAGATGAGTCTGCTGTTCTACACAGGAAAATGAGTAAGAGACTCAGTCAGAAGCTAGGAGGCCATGAGAGACACTGCAGGTGCCTAAGTCGAACAGATAGTTGTACAGCCTTGAGCATAAACAAGAGAGAGGGATTTTGTTTCTGTCAGAATTCTATTCTTTTGGAGTAGCATAGAGCATCCCTGGTTTTCAGAAGGGGATAACATTTTTTTTTTTTTCAAATGCTGCTTCCTCTATTTTCGATTAAAAATAACTTATTTATTTTCAGAAGCAAGAACTGATTCAGGTGTTTTATGTTATGCAGTGGTTGTCTTATACAAAATAATAGAAAAGTCTCTTAAGATGTTCTGTCTGTCCTTTTTCTTACAGCAAGAAATGTAATCAAGTTTAAGTGGCTTGAAGAGTCACAGAACATTTAAATGCCTTTTTTTTTCCTGTTCACTGCAGTTAAAATTAGAATCTGAGAATTTTATTTTGCTGTGTTTTATTTACTTAGAATTGCTGTAATTTTTCATTTCAACCAAGTTTAACCTTAATTAAAATACACAGAATTTGTTGTCGTTCTTGTTTTTAGCAGGAGTAAAATTGTTTCTTTCTCATTTCAGGATTTTTTGTCTTGACCATTTTTTTCAATGTCTTGTGCTCAAGGTGTTTATACACCCTTTTCCATGCCCACTTTTGTGTGCAGGTAATTGAATTTGGATATGCAGTGTTAAATCACCCTTCTAGTTGACTTTTAAAGAGATGTATCTTAAAAATAATGACTCCTCCATTTCCCTTGATAGTTATAATAGTTGAATTCAGTACTTAATTTTATAATAATTATTATATTATAAAAATTTTATGATTTGTGAAGCAAGAATAAAATATTTCAAACCACTTATTCAAAATGTTTGTAGAAAGCCATTTTCATCTTTTAAAGCATATTAACTTGCCCATTTTGTGATCAACTGTTCCTAAGATTGAATTCAAACTCTATGTTTAAACCTAACAGGAAAAAAAGTCAGTAATATGGGAAAACAGGTTGTGAAACTCAGATCAGAGAACAACTCAGTGAGAGTTTTTCTGCATCTGCTTTTGTATATCTGCTTTTCACAGTTGTTGCCACACTTGAGAAATAGGACAGAAATTATGTGTCAGCTAATGCATGGTAAGAGAAGAGAAGCATGGACTAAGACTTGGTTCAACAAAATATCTGCTGCTCTTTGCAGAGGTATCTCCTAACATCCTTCTTACTTTATACACACCAGATAACATGGAAATCAAAAAAATATTTACATATCCCTTCAAAACATTACGTGGTTATATAAAAGCATATCTTTATCATACTGAGGGCAGAACATATTTGAAAGATTTGGTACCTCTCACACAATAATGGTCCAGAATACATTTTTTTGTCTATTCTGCCCCGTTTGTGATACTCACAGTTTGCAAGGGTGAGAAACACAAGCAGCAGATCCTTTCTTAGGTGTGTAAATTGAGCTGATGGAACAGAAGAATCAGTAACTCTCCTCCAACCTGCTGTATGCTGGTTATTGGCGAGGGGGTTATTTGTTTGTTTGAACTTGACTCTCATTAGTTTCACTTGATAGTCCTTGGAGCCTGAACTGGGAGGATTTGTATACTTGAACATCTGCATTGAAATGCATTGACATTCACCATTTGAATTTATGTATTTTTTGGAATTAGAGCCAATGCAGCCTTTTTTCCTCTGGTTATTGCTACTATTTTACATCTGTGTTGCATACGAATGTGGACATTAAAATAGAGCTGCTTAATCTTTCCTTATAAGAACCTTTTTCTTTTTTCTTCTAACTGAAAAGGAAATTTAGGAAGTTTACCTCAGCTGCAGAGATCTTCATTACAGATAAATCAGATATGTACAGTGTGGAACCACCCTTACTGACCAAGTTAACACTCCCTTGAAGAAATTATAAGCTTCACTATCACCAGTGTCTAAAGACATTTGCATGATGAAGTGTCAGCAGTAAAATTGTCAGTTAGAACTGATATTTTCTAGGTTCTGAGTAGGTTCAGTCTCTTTTAGTCATAAGATATTACAAAGTGGGTGATTAGGGATAAGTGTATATTTAGATGGTTCAGATACACTCTTGTAACTTCTGGTTTGCTAAGGCCACAGGTTTTCCTGACTGGAATATATGTTCTTGCATTTTGGGATAATCATGTCTTCTAATGACCAAGGACTTATGATCTTTATACTTTTTACCTCCATCATTTCACATAAAGCCAGGTTTCCTGGTAAAATAATGTATTTCCCTTTTTTATGCTGATAATTTCACCTGCTTTCATAGTTTTTTCATTTCCCTGACTTCACACATTACAACATTAAAAGATATTCCATGTTTGCCCTCTGTTCAAGTTGTGATTTTTTTAAAACTCTTTCCAGTGACAAAACATGTACTGCATACTATACTTGAGATGAAGCTCTTTCATGCATTTCTATAGTAAAAATTAATAAAAAAGAGGAGAGAAGAAAAAAAGTAATCTGGTTGAGCTTCTTCTTCTTTTTTTAAGACATAATTTCTGATTTAATTTTATTATTTGAAGATTCCATGTATTAGTTTTTCAGCAAGTTTTTAATCAACAGTCAAGAACACTCAGAATTTTCAAGGCATTCTGCAACAATTCACAGCCAGCTCTTACAACTTGTGTGCACCAGGAAACTAGAGAGAGTTGTGATTGGGGTGCTTCGAAGACTGAAAAATCAGGCCAGTCTCAAACTGTTAAAACAACACTTTACCAGACTGACATTAATTAACATCACACGTTACCAATAATTAGCTATTGCACATTGTTAATCATTATCACTGCATATTGAAAGCAATCTTCTCTTAACAGTCATGCTGCAGCAGATGTGAATATGCAAAATTACAAAGCTAATGCTGTGCAGTCAGCACTAATGGCTGCAGACTGTGATGTTCTCATTTGCTGAGCTCAATATGTGCCCTACCTGAGGTCCTCTCCCTGCTTCCACCTCCCCATATCCTAATTCTCCTTGTTCACCTGTGCTTGGCTACTTCTGGTATTTTTAAAGCAAAACCAGTCCTTATCCAGCTCTACAGTACACACGCAAAACCTCAAGAGGTCTTTAGGCCAACCTCCTTCTGATAGAACGGTCAGATCTGAGTTTGCACCAGAATGTTCTTGTAAACCTTTGAAGACTGATGCAGTACAACATCCCTGAGCAATCTGCACCACTGCTCAACCAAGAGGAAAAACACTTTACCAGCATGGAGTTATTTAAGTTCCCAGAGCCTCGCCACTTTCAGCCTCTGCTCACACTGGTGAGACCATAAGAAAATCACCCAGGGTACTTCCTGCCAAGTTCTCACAGCCAGTTCCCATGGCAAAGTGGTAACAAAAGGCACAGCTGGGCCTTGTATTGTCAGGCACAGATCCTACAAGGCCTGTTGCCTGTCACTAGTAGTGATAGTATTAATTTTTTGGGCCATTGGGTATAGAAAAACATCTCCAATTATGCAGTTGTTGCTAATATTTAGGTTTAAAATAATCTGAATATAAAATCTGCTCACTCTGCTTCATCTTTCATGAGTAAAACAAGCCTCCATATCTGGCTAGATAAATTCATTTATTGTTATCCTGAAATGTTTTAATCTATTTAATTCATTTTCAAAGCAGTTTGAAAATATGAGGCACAGTAAAAGCATCAACACACAATCCTACGGAATGAAGTCTCCTGTGGCATCCTATTGGAAATAATAATCTTTACTTAATTATAACTTCATATTAAATTAATTTCTGCAGACTTCATGAAAAGATATTTTCTGTAAGTCCAAGCATACTGTAGGAATCTGGTGGAAGGTAATTGCCTAACTACTTCAAACCCTCAAGTTTGTTATGCTTTAAATAGCTATCTCTGAAAGTGACATTAAAGTTATTTCCTATTGCATATAGCGCCACATATTAAATTATTTTACTTGTTTCCTAATTAATAGTATTCCTATTGATTTTGNGGATGCTGCCTATGCTCCTCTGAGAGCCTGAACCCTTCTGGGCTGCTCCCTCTGGGAGCCGCTCCCTTTATGGAGGCCCAGAAAGGGGAAAGGCCGGCAGCTAAAGGCGCCTCCGGCGCTCGCCTGCTGGGGCGCAGCGGCCCTGCCGGAGCGGCCTCTTCCAGGAGGCGCTCTTGGGGAAGGTCGCGGCACTTTCCATCGCAGCACACCGCGACACATTATGGAAGGGCTTATTTTTGTAAGGATTTAATTAGTTTCTTTCTTGTCTATGGGTTTTTAGTACTATTTTAAGTTCTGTGTTTCTCCTGGGTCTTCACACTTTCCCTTCTCATATCTCACTATATCTGCATATTTCTTTCAATGATTTTTTATATTTCTCTCAGGTTTTTATTTTGTAATCAACTCTGGAAGAAGAGAAAATTTAATATGCTAACTGCACCAGACATTTATGCTTGCATGTGTCTACTAATAAAAGAAACCAAAATCCAGAGCTTCTTTCATCTCTTAGAATGATGATGGTTTCTAAGTGCACTGAAATATAATACAAGAATACAAGTGGGGTTTTTTTTCAAGAAAAGGAGAGAGAGACACACTTTTAAAATCTCTGATACTTTTTTATTTTTCTTTTTCTGTGTCTTTTTATGTGAGTCTATATTGCCATCCATCTTAATACTGTAATTCAGAAAACACAGAGGGTAAAATCAATAATGAAATTCCAAGTGATCATAGAACATCTTTTTTTTTCCCAATACCTTTTTAATTTTTTTCCCCCAAGATGCTTTTTTGTTTAATGTTTATTTATATTTATTTAATACTTACTTTTTAATATAGTTTAATTTTATTCTCTAAGGGAATAACAACATATATGACAAAGCAGGAATATCATTTCTGATATTAGAATAACACATCCGGAAAAGCATTTCAGTGGGAGATCAGATGAAATTCACTCTCTTTAGGAAATGTGTTCTTTTTGGTGAAAAAAAAAACCCGAACAAATCAATCTTTCTACCACATTGATTATCCCTTTGTTTCCTGAAATAGACACTCTTATGTGGATTAAGGCTTGAAAAGAAATTCAAGGATGAAGGTATTACATAAACCGTAATCACAGTGAGTTACTGTGTATCATTCTGTGTTGGCATATCATAGTTCGTATCAATTCTAGGTTTGCTTTGATGAGATTTCTGAACATTTCTCAAAGTCAGATTGCATTAAAAGGCACAAGATTTCTTGCTACTGTGTTCCAGTTTGAAAATTCAAAATACTATAGTTTTTTAGTATTAGCATAACATTTAATAGATTGATAATTATTGGCTGTGGATGCTATATGCTGTTTTCTAGATGTTCACATCTTAACAGTTTTCTTCTTTTTTTCAGTTATAAATACATTTGATCATTCTTTCTGCAAAAATAGATGACTGGAAATAATCACCCAAATCACACAGAGAACTACATAAATTTGGGGTACACCATACATGCTTTTTTCCTATGTGATAATAAGGCAAATGAATATAAATTAATTTCATAAAACAAGTTCAGAATACTATTTTAGTTTTGTTGGGAATACGATTAGTGTCTCTATTTCTTTGTGTGACTAACAGACTTTAGACTGTGCATTTATGCTACTGGAATACTTAGAGCTATACTAACCCTAAGCTAGTAAAGCTCTGCTCCTCTTCATGGCAGCAATTTCCCCTTCTAAGCTAAGACAGGCATTTCATGCAGTACTTCATCACCAAATCTTTGAAGTTATACATGGCATAGCAGGTGTCAACTTTATCCCAAATTAGTGGAAGGCAGAGTGATCAAATTAGCTGATACCTTACTCGGCATACACAAAACATGGAGTTCAATACTGAGATGTTATTTGCACAGGAAGAGAAAGATCTGATCTCCAGGTGTAACTTTGAAGATATTAAAAACTTCATTTTTTCTCTCTAAGCAGTGCAAAGAAATCTGTCGTTTGACTTTGTCTCTTACCAAGGAGTTACTCAAGACCAGATATCTCACCAAAACTCACTACCTCATCATGTTAGACCTAAATGCAAAGTTCAAAATCAAGCTTCAAAATGGGGACCAAAATGTCACCTCTTACACTTCCACCTTCACCAACAAACTGCATTGTTTACGCACATTTGTGTAGCTTCACCAGAAGATGTAAGTGCACAACTAAATTTTGTTGCAGTAATCATGGTAATAGTATGCTGAGAGGAGGGATTTGTAGATCAAAGCCCAGGGAAAACACAGGTTGTCTTGTCAAGGTGAATTCTCACTATTTGTCTTTTTGGCATTGGGTTCTGAGGTGAAGCGACCCTTCATAATTAAAGGAAAACTGCAGGCATCACCTTCAAATGCTGCTTCAGTCTATGAAAACTAATCTTACCTTAGTACCTGTACAGATGAGAACATCAGAGTTGTATAAGAACTTCCATTATTTGACATTTCCTCTTGGCTTGCCAAGGCACTGAATTATTAGGCAATGGTTATGATAATTAATGCTTTAAAAAACTCCAACTAGTTCTCTCCATTCAGAATCTAGAGAATTTGAGTTTACAACCTGAGTTTAAAAATTTCATTTCCCATGTACATTGTGTCAGGCATGTCAGTAATATGCTTGACACACTTAAATTGCTATTTCTCTCAATTGCTTTCTTCTACTGCAAAAAAATGCCATTCCTGTAATCTGTTTCTTTATTATTTCTTTGATCAATTATGCTCTCAGCTGTGACTTTGATAAAAAATAGCAGGTGTTTTGGCTTTTATTGCACTGTGATACTGTCAGACTGGAAAGAGTTTTGTATAAAGCAGTACATTTACCTTTATTTAGTAGTGGTGGTACACTACCCCTTAGTGCCCACTTCTTTTCTTGTAGTTACGTGAAAGCATAATGGAAAAATTCAGCTGTGTTGTCTTGCATGCAGTATTTCAGGAGGTAAGATTTGGGTCTTCATATGAATAACCCAGGAAAATTACTGAAAGACATGCTGGAAAAGATGATCTGAAAATATTTAGTAGGAAAGAATTATGTCAGATATTAAAAAAAAAAAAAAAAAAAAACAAAACAAAAAAACAACCCAACCCAAACAAACAAACCCTGAACCAAAACAGATAAATAAATAAGACTTCTTAGTAAAAGATATATAGACAATTGAAGGTACGATATCACAGATCTGAAATTGGTGAGTGTGAAGGATTGAATTGTGTTTCAGTGGTAAGGTTTTTAGCATAAAGTAAGAAAAATAAATGCCAATCATTCTGTTGTCTTACTTGTGGAACCAGGAATCAGAGCAGTATTTTATTTATACTATTTATATTTATTTCCCTTCTGCATTTGTTCTGGTTTTCTTCTCTTCATCTGTCTCAGATACATTTCAATAAAATAAAAAAATGTCTCTGGTTTGTTGTCAGGTGCTGTTAAGAATCCCACAGCAGCCTTGGTTTTCTATTAAGACACCCCAAACAGATTGCTAGTGAAACAAAGGACAAGTAATAGCAGATGAATACAAAGAAACAGTGAAGTAATAAGGATGTTCATAAAGAAAATAACTCTTAAAAATTTAAATATAAATCTGACAGTGACTAAAATCTGATACCCCTGGAGATGTGAAGGAAGCTTTGTAGCAAGTGCAGTGACTTCAGCTATTCCCAGCAGAGAATCAGGAGAGAATCAGGATCAGTCCTTGGTCACGAAACCAAAGACTGTGGGCTGGCTTGCATCCAGGCTGCCTAGTACCAGTTGCATTAGGATGAAAACAGTACATTAATTTTTTTGTATCATTTGGGTCCCCTGCGATGCCTCTGAAAGCCTGTTTTTATCTTTTTTTTTTTTTTTTTTTTTTCATTTTTTT
>VYZQ01031668.1:3350-41578 GCA_013400655.1 Mystacornis crossleyi | reverse complement strand
TCTTTTCCATTAGAGTGAGTTTAATCAGCTGGCTTCCACTACAGGTAATATCTCTGAGTGATTTCATCGTGCTACCTTAGCTCTGAAGGAACGGCTGAGAATACTTAACTGCTCTATAAGCAAGAAACCCACAGAATTTCACTTTCAGTGAGTTTGCTGAAGGAATGGGAAAGGAGACAAGGTTAATACAGCTGTTTGAAAAAGACAGTGGTTTTCCTTGATTGGTTAAAATCTAAAAGCACTCCTGTTTTTCAAGAATCAGATTTTATCTTTCATTTACAATAATTAGTGACTGGATTAATTACTTTCTTCTTCCAAAAGTAACTAATTATGCATAAAATAGGCCAATCTGCCTTTGATTTTCATTAATGAAAGAGATATCAGAAAATATGATGCTGACAGTTCCATAAAGGAAGTTATGTAAAATACATATGCTTTCAAACATTGAAAATTCTGAAAATAAAGCATGATACAATCATGACTATCAGATCATCACATTCCAGTTAGAGATCAAAGGGAGATGCTTCATTTTTAGTGCTTCATAATCTGGTAATAAGGGATAAGCAACCCACAGATTGCACATCCTTCCAGACTATACAGTCGTACCTAGCAAAGCAGAAGCAACACAAAGAGCAAAACCTGCTCTTAGATTTTATACAGCAGAGCTTGTCTCCAGTACTCTGTTTTCTCTGTACCCCCTGAATTCCCATTAACATCAGTCAAACATTCAAAAGTTAGGATTCCCTCAAACAGAAATGGCCCAGAAATATTGGCCTAATGAACATGTTTAAGCTCCTTTTCTGTTAGTACTGTAAACAGTTGCTAGGTTTTTACTACGATTTCCCTTTGTATTGTAAGTCTTACCTGGTTCTCTTGTTGGTGCCACAAACAAATTTGCAGAACCTGCTCCAGTCCTTGGCGCTGATGTCTAAGGAGTTTGTCCAGTTGCCGTCTCCTGTCCTGCAGCATTTCAAGGAGATTATCAATCTTCAAGCAGCTGCTGTGGGCTCCTTGAATCAGCTCTGGATTTGCATTTGGCCCCTCACATTTGAATTCTTCTATGAACTGAGTTAGGTCTTGGCTTTTGTTTAAAAGAGCAAGTGACTTCTCCAAAAGTTCTGTAAGAACAGAATTTCATCAGGAAAAAACCCAGAGTGCTTTGTGATTCTAAGAGCATATTTCAAATATTACCCAAGTATTTTTCAAACTATCTATTTGCATGCCTGAGCACAATGCATTTTCATGCATTGCATGGACATAAATGCTTACTTTAGAAGGTGTATATATACAAATATATATTTCAATTTGGACAGCTCTATATAAACCTACAAAAGTACAGTGGTGTGTACACAAACATATATATGCACACACATATAATGGTGTACTGAGTGACATCAAGACAAAACCCAGAAGTATTATTGTTTTCTCAAAACGGAGCTATTTTTGAAGTTTTTCCAATCCTTGGGTAGGCTGAAGTGGAATTTTCTACCCTACTTCCTGTGTGGGTCAATAACCTCTGTGGTTTTCCACTAGTGATGCAAGCTAAGTTTAGGTCTTTACATCCCTCACCGGCATTGGGAAGAGAAGTGTTCTGGTGCCTGAGAGCTGTTGTAAGTCAGAGGTAGCAGGAACTCTTACCTTCTTTCTATAGTCTTTACCTGGACACAGTCAGGGTTAAAATTCAGAGGACTGGCCCACTTTCATGAACTATTAGTCACTTGTCTGTCTTTGTTCCAGCTCCTTAAAGTCACATAGTTCAAAATCTATTGAATAGACAATGATCAGTTTTTCTAAATCTTTCAAACAAAATGGGACATTTTTTAGGCACGGAATGAGGAAGAAAGGGAGACAAGCCAATATAAGTGGCAAGGCAGACATGAAGAAAAGTATAAAGAAAGGAATACTTTCCAGAAGCTTCCAGTAAAACAACAAGAAGCAACCCCCCTGAAGATTTTATCTTCCCAGCTGAGTACATGTACTGGTAATTCACGGCAAAGCACCCTAAATCCCCACCTTTCATGTAGAACACCTAGGGAAGAAGCAGAGTGGGAGGCCTCTAGTTCTTCAGTCACCAAGGGCTAACAGGAGTGATTAGTTTCCATGAGCCCACTGCAACAAGTCAGCAAAAAGCCTGTCCATTTTACTTCTTGCCTCTAGAAAAGTGGTGTTAACCAGAAATTCAGTCTCATTTTCATTTCAGTCTGTCCAAAATTGAATATACATAGAAGTGGGTAAACAAGGATATTTTCTATGTTTTCACCTTTTTTATTCCATTTTGAAGTGTGTTTATCACAAATGCTTATCACTCTGGAATAAAAAAAAGATTTTGACACAAACACACTGGTAGAGTCAATACTTGGTCAGGGTTGTATTTCCAGCCACCTTCCTTTGGAGCAGGTAGATAGTATCCTTCTTGCAGAAAGCACTGTTTTTTATCAAATAGCTCAATATCAGCTTTCAAATTTTATGTGGTTAAGGTAGAATAAGAAGTCAATAAATTGCAGCCACTTTCCTCCATCTGAGGAAAGGCTTATTGCCATCAAAGCAGTCTTTCTCTGGCAAACTATTTCATCTGATCCTTACAGTTATGGACCCTCTTTTCAGAAGTAAATTGCTGCCAGATACTTCAAGTTTAAATTGGTATGTAGTGAGCACTTTGCTCCCATGAAGATCAATTTGGAAGACCCAAACCCCGTATTAGAGTTATCAGAGTTCAATTCTCTATCCAGCCTCCCAGGAAGAATATCTGGTGTTCAAGGTAGCTAAAAATATTTTAGCTAGTGCTCCACTAGTGAATAATAAAGCATAATTGATATTCTGCCAAGTGTTAGTAATCATATAGCAAATTTTGATTAAAATTACAAAGATGTAGTCTTAAGACTTATAAAAAATGCAAAACCACATGGAATTGCAAAGGTGTCTGAAGTAGCCACACAATGAGATTAGTTCCAAAAATTTTTTCTCCTTTTGATTTGAATGTGCCACAATATGGCAGAAGGTGAGTCACATGGAAGCTTGAATAAAGAAAAAGAATTCATGTGGAAGAAACTTTATGGGCAAGGGTGTGTGTAGGAAAGTGTGTAGAAGGGGAGAGAGCAGCTTTGTTCCAAGAGTGTTACAGTCCCAGCCGCAGAACCTCTTCCAACAGATCAGACAGTTCGATGGGGGAGGGAAACACAGCTGCATTCCTCAAAGGCAGAAGCAACAGGCAAGGAGCCACTGTAGCCAAAAAGATTCTAAAGCTGGTGAGCTGCCACCTCTACCTTGTAGTTCCCACCCTCACTTAACCACTTCTGCTTCAAACCCCAACCCTGGGCAAAGAAAATCCCAGGGCAAACTTCTTCCTTGGTCACTCCCAAGAGACTGCAGGGCTTTGCAGGGCCTTGTTACTAAAGCCAATAGGAAATCTTCTGATGGAAATTTTTCTATAGAAAAATGCTAATTCATTGGTAGCTCTGATAACTTGAATGAACTGTCCCAAGAAAAAGAAGAACGGTTTTAGAACTTGCTTGCAAATCAGCACTAAAAGTCAGCTGGGTTTCTTAGCAGCTCACCTGACCTGACCTGCTTTGAAGTCAGAGTACAAGCTTGCCACTGCCTGCTCTGCAGCAACAAAGATGGAAAGGCTAGCTTGAAACCAGGAGTTTCATATCTTTCAGCAAGTCTGCTGAAAAGCTATCTCACCATTATATTTTTCCAAATAGAAAATTTGTGTATTTGTTATAAGATTGTTTTTTTTAAATATGCACAGAAAGAATGAAATGATTGCTTCAAGAAGTCAGTACAGGATCATGTGCTATCAGGAGTGGAATACTGTATGTACCTTTTGTATGATGCTCTTGTTGCAGAAGTAGTTCTCTCAAAGAGTCAATATTGTCAAACTCTTGAGCATTTTTCAGGAAATCTTCAACTTGGTCAATTTTAACAGCAAACTGCATTAAGAAAACAAAGGACAGGGAGAAGCACAGTATAAATTTGTTTTTTAATCTCTGTGTTACTGGGAAAGTTCATGAAAATTTGTAAATTCTTGCAGAAAGGTATTTTTAGTGACTGCCAGATACAGATGCTTTGTGGCCTCTATGGGACCTTCTGAGTTGTTTTTTTCTTTGAGGTACTGATTGATTGAATTATTGGATTTTAGTTGAAGTAATCCGTGATTACAGTTTGCCACTTTGTGACTCATCTTTCCTACAAAGCCTTATGCCAGATCTAATTTCTTTGTATAATACACACTATCAGGACACAATAATTAGTAGATTGATGATCTTTGACTTCTTAGGACAGTTAATAGTGCCACGGTTGCTTCTGCAAACTTATAGGTGGCACTGGCATACTACAGAAACAAAGATATCACGGAAAATTTTTAAACTCTTCAAGTTCCAGGATGTGGAGATGGTTGATCATGAGGCTACACAGAGTGGGCACAAAACTGCAAGGTATGGAATCCCTCTCTTTTTTCAGTTCCTGTGTGTATCAGTGAATTAGGGTAAGAGATAGAGAAATGGGTAAACAGGGATCACACAGTTGTTTTGTGTCCATCTGTACATCAAAGTCTCAGGTAAAGGACTGTCAAGTTAGACTAATGCTTGATTTATTATGTAATTACAATAGCCTTATGGATATTTTAGTGTAAAACCTTCAGTGGCCAGTGTGCATTAGTGAAGGCACCTGAGAATTAAGTTCTTTCAATGCCAAAAAATTTTAATCATAAGGAATTAAAGATATTCTGCAGAATGTCCACAGCCACTGAAATACATATTTTAGGTTTCGGTCCAGTTCCGCTTTTCACTGGCATTTTTGCCAGGTACAAATTTTGGAGACATTGTGACTAAAATATTCCTTAAAGCCTACGTGGTTTCTGGTTCAGCTTCATCCTGTACTATCCAAAAGGTGGAAAAGGAAGGATACATCCGAAGATTTTAATTTTCTTGTTTGCCTCAACCTTTAGGAATACAATAAACAATATGTAACACATTAAAATTAGAGTGGTCAGAGTACCTGTAAGATGAGGGTGGCTTCAAATTAAGAGTTACTTGACTTAAATACAAACCTCCAGAGCATTTTCAAAGAACACTGAAGTAAGTTCCAGCAGTGCGTGTCGCTTCTCTAACATAATGATGAGGGCATCCCATGCATCCCCAAGGGTCTCTGCCATGGCATCATAAACCTGACTCTTTTCTTTGTTCTCCTCTGCAACCTTGTCTGCTTCATGCAGCAGGTCCCATACCTTGTCTTCCAAAGCCTGGGAAGGAAAATTACCAAAACAAACATAAGAAATCTGTAAACAAAATCCAAAACATTGTGCTGATAGTGGTGTCAGGATACTTTTACAGTGGGTCTAATAAACTAGCCACAAGCCAACTATTTCTGCTTTATTTCCAGTTCCCAGTGATAGGAGTGTAGCTATTTCTGCATGTTTTATAGCAAGCTTCGGAATTTCACCTGCACTTAAGAAGCAATATTTTTATAAAATTCATGTACAAACAACAGTGAAGAGAATTTATCATTTTATCATTTTATCTCTACTTAGACTCCAACATCTTTACATCTCCATAAACACAGATCTTCCTGTCTTCCTAAAAGCAGTAGCAGTGCAAGTATTTTGAATCCTCTTTCATATGTCACCATATTACATTACTGTACATTGGAAGTTTTAAAAGTTTGTAAGGTAATTTACTCATAAGTTTCTGATAACTACAATGCAATCCAGACAAGAGCGGCTTGAATATAAGCATGTATTCTCCAAAAAAACCCACCTAAGTTATGTAATGTTTCAAGTTCAGTTTGCTGCATTGCTCAAGCTGGCCACCAAATAATAATGCTCGATTGTCGAAATAGTTCTTCTGTGTTTCATTCCCTTTATTAATCTCACCACAAGAAAGATAACTGCTGGCCCATTTCCGGCTTATGTTACAAATCTTTAGCGTGTCAGGGAAATTGATTAGCATTTGTTCTGTATCCTTCCCAACCCCTATCCTGGGTTTTATCATGAACATGAATTAATAAAGTGTCACATTTTTTTTGTTATTAGAGGTGCTACCACACAAATATGCGATGTGAAAAGAAATTTTTATTAGGCAAATTTAACAGCCATTTTTATACTACTGGATAAAAAGCTGATGAAGCACTAAGAGAAGCCTTTATGATGTTTCTTTCTTGATGAGGCATAAAATTGTTCACGCCCAACAACTCTGTAAAAGTACTGGCATTCATTAATTACCCAACATGAGTTTTTATTAACATTCTAGACTTGCTCTGTAACTAATATAACAGGAATGAAATTAATATATGAGATATTGATAGTGTCTTTACTAACTCAACATCTTAATATCAATTAATGAGAAGCATTACAGTCATGACAAAGCTGACATTAAAAAAAAAAAGGGGTCAAATACTTTCAGAACTTTACACACAAACTGCTCATCACTATAAGGTTAATTTGACCAAAATGATCAGACAACTTTCACAGCTGTTCTGAATACACTGTAGAGAACCAGGTGACATCTGAGGTAATTCCACTTGGAATTTCTTGGCAAAGACTAGCTTTTTAAAGAGCTGACTATTTTATATTTTGAAATAAAACTAGGTATGCTTTTATCCTAATTTTACATCAGCTTCAACATATTTAAAAGACATTTCAAATGCTAAATGTTTCCTAACTATGCAAGATGAATGCTACACAAATGGTATAGGGCCCTGTGGTGGTTTGAACCTGAGTTGGTCAATTAGACCAACAGTGCTTCTTGAAATTTACATATTTAAAGTTTGGAGCCCGCTTTGCAATTCCTCCTAATTCTTATCTCACAGAAGGTAAAAATGCAAACAAACCCACTACAGACCCAAAAGTAGGTTTTCTTCTTTTAGAAGCCTTTTTTCTGAGCAGGTTATTAATTAACATTTGTCCCTGACAAGTAGGCTGTTTTCTAGTAATTGAGTAGCTGTGAGGCACATAATCCCTAAGACACAGAGAAAACTGAAATAGTTTTCAAAAGCTATCAGTCATACTTCATGCATTTTTTTTAAATTCAGTTACTGTGAGATGAATTCAAATCCAACCAAAGAAAATTAGGAAGTTAAAGCAAACTAAACTGCTGCATTTAATGAAATGCAAAACTAGTGTGCATGAAGTTACAAAAGAAAGAGAACTATGAAACTGTTATGTGTAATAGCCTTTTAGAATTTAGAACTGATTAATGGAAGTTTTGAAATACAGACTTAATTTTTTCTTTAGAATGGATTGAATATGGTTCACTCATTTAAAGCAGCTCTGTATTTTAGTGCCTTCAAATAATAGCTCCTGTAATGCTACAAAAAACCCTAATATAATATCACAAGAGTTGTCATGTTGTCTGCTTCCTCAGCAACAGAAAAAATTGCATTTTGAAAAGACAGACTAATTAAAAAAAATATTTTACAGGAAACTACTCTTTTTTTGAGAAACAGTTCAAATACCTAAGATGGTCAGAGTGCTATTAATGTTTTATTCTCATGAGTTTAAAATTATGCTTCCCACACCTGTCAAAGCTACTAGTTACTGTGAACTTTTTAAATAATTATCCTTAACTATGCTAGTTTATGAATACTACATATGGGAAAATTTTATTCTTAAATGAAGTAGACTGAGATTACTGGTTTTCTACTTTTTATCTTTGAAATATAAACCTTTTATCAACACAGAGTCAAGGAATATTTTGGACAGGACTCTTGAGGTCACCTGTCTAATCCCTTGCTCTAGTTACTCAAAGACTTAGCCCATGAAATCTTAAATATCCCTAACAATGGAAATTCCAGAACTTTCTGCACAACCTGTTTCAGAATGTCATCATTTTCACAGTCAAACGGGGTTTTTTTTCCTAATATCCCATTGGTATTTCCTTTTTTCCCACTTGTGTCTCTTGATCTAGAAGAAAAGTTAGTAAGAGGAAAAATGTGTATTTCCATCAAAAATGATGACTTATTGAAAAAAAATTCACAGAAACTGGAATTTTAATAGTTTATTAATTTAATGGTTTTATTAATTTTAATAGTTTATTAATTTTTAGCTTTCCAGTAAGGAATTAAAATTATTTCAAATACTTTTGGAATATCGTGTTTCAGTTTTGTATTGATTTCTCAAATAATACATTTAAAAATATATCGTTTCAACAGAGTGGAAAAGAATTTGGAAGGATATTCTTCCCTGAAAATGTCTGGCTTTGTGTTTGTTTTATTTTTTGAGTTTGAATGGGTGAAAGAAATGTATCTAGCTCATCTAGCTCTGAGTACATGGTGCTGTTATTTCTCAAATTAACAGTTACATGATATGAACATGTTTCACTTCACACGCTGCTTGTTTCCTTCCATGAACTTTGGTTCCCTGTGGACACACACACAAATAAATAGAAGAGTACGGTTCTCCTTGGACTCCGAGAAGCTGGAATGAAGCTTGAAATACAAGGAATGCCTAGCATGTAGTCAAAAAGGAGCTTGTACAAACATGCAAATTCTGTTGCTGTCAGTAAAGCCCTGTCAAAAAAGCATTGTTTTAAAAACGACAGTCCAATTTAAATTTCTCTTAAATGTGTGCAATATGCATAGCTCCACCGTAGCAAAAGAAGCGCGCCGGTAGCTCCAGGGGAGCAGTGTCCCGGTTCGGATGGACTGAGGGACAGCCCGCGGAGGCCATGCCAGCCCTGCCGCAGGAATGCGCACCGCCAGGCAGGGCAGCGGCGGCGCAGCCACACCTCTCCCCCACCCCGCCTCAGCGTACGTGTGCCTCTGACATCGTAGCTATGACACAAAGCAAATAACTGAAGGTCTAGAAAAGTCTTTTATATAAGCTGTGTTGGATAGTATCGCTTCTGTATTAATTTGTTGGTAGTCCATTATTTGGGTGCTTTTCCTTCTGTTAAAACAGCAAGGAATGAGAGGAGGAAATTATCTTTCGCCTTTCCTGAGTGTCTTACGCTGACTCCGTAACTTTTCAGAGGTGTACACTACCCTCCCATTCTCTCAGCACTGCGATGCTGCTAAAATTAACCTTTAGTTCGTGCTAAAAGATAGTGCTGAAATTACACAACACAGTTGTTAACTTGAAGCCCAGAAAATAGTCATAAAGCTACTTTGAGACAAATACTATTTCAGCAGGAATTTTGTTCGTACAAATATTGAAATGGATGAGTGAGCTGAACTAACACTGAAAAAAGATATTTATTACATTTTACCTTTTCCTTTTTTTTTTTTTTTTGGTTCAAATCACTTGCAAAAATCAGCTCTGGTTTGATAAAAACGCAACTGAACTTTGCTGCTAATTGTACTGCTGGGCACCTCAATAATCAATTGCCAATCATTCAGAAAATATTAACAAATAACTTCTTTCATAACAAAATTACTGAAAAATAAGTATTTTGAAAATATTTTTACTTGAAATAACTGAAAGGCTTATTTAAAAGATAGCAAATGCAAAAAACTAGTGTGTTATATCAGTGCTTTTTGAAGAATGTAATTTTCTAATTTGTTTTTCTTGGCTATTAGCATATAAATTACTATTTTGCAATTTATGCTGTGTAAATTAAAGTAAATAAAATAATTAGGAGCAATCCTCAGTTTCATGAGCTAAATTAATAACAATGATAGTTTTAAACTTAAGTTTATGGGCTAGATTCACTTCAGTTTTGTGCTGTTCCACCAGAGTCTCTGTCATGATAAAAACCAGAACTTTGGAAGCAAACCAAGAATGCCTTATTGGGAATCCTAACATTGTTATGGACACACACACACACACACACACACACACACACACTCTTCCTTTTTCTTTTTTTCTCCAGACGATCCAGCGAGTTTTAATATTGAGAGACTCAAACACTAAGAAATCATGTAATCTCCAGGTAGCACTTCTGTTGGAAACAACAGAAGAAAGGCAAAGAAATATCTATGCAAAACACAATCTATATCATTTTACCTCCTGAAAGATTTGTCTCAGGTTTTATGGGTTTGAGTCTTCTCCTTTTTTTTGTAATTGTGAAGAATGAGACATCAAAATGCACCTAAACCTATATTTATATTTTCAGAACATATAAACCTGCTGAAAGCTAAAGAAGAATGAGACAGATATTGGGAAAGAGACTTGCATGAAATCACAGAAGTTGATGGTTTCAACAAAACTGGTACTGCTGATATGGTCTGATTTAGCAAAATAGAAAGACTATATTAGCTTAGAATCAGAACATATTAGATGAGACTACTCAGGGAAATTTTAATTGGATGTAAGCACTGTATACATGTTCTCTGTTCAGTCTCAGTTTTAATCTTTCTTGCTCAACATTTATTCTTTCAAGTCTATAAATAATAACACATCAGTTTCCTAATCCATAAGCATTTGAAGTAGGGCCCTTTTCAAAAGTAGCATTCTGCTTTTTATTTAAGTAGTAGGAAGCTCCCAGTTCCTAAATTTAATGTAACAAATGTAAATCAGTAATGACTATGATAGAGTATATTCTATCAAAGCGAAGTATTTTGGATATGTTTTTCCATAAGGCCCTGAAGAACACACACCAGTTTTTATTACAGTAATTCTGAACATTAAAAGAACTTTCAAAAATTTTGTAGAAATTACTGTTTTCTCTTTCAGCAAGTCTATTCCAATTACTCTTTAAAGTACCATCTGTCCTACTGAGTGTCAAACTGGTTGTTTGGGCTTTTTTAACCCCGTTAACATTGCTAAATCAAAACCAATTCCCTGAAATACTGAGCTGGATTACATTCCTTTTCCTCTAGCATCAGAAGTACTGTAAACTGATCACTGTGCCAAATTTTGTCCTTACACCTGTGAATCTTCAACATATTAAGCTGACAAAAGAATTTGGCCTGAATATTTTGATTATAACTTGCAATAAATATACTGGGATGCGAATAGTGAAGCTAAAAAGCAAAGGGGTGATCAAAACCTAGAAGAAGTTTACAGAAGAACATGGGATAATGCCAGAATGGTCAACTATTCCATAAATTGTCTTCTAAAACTTGATAGGTTCATCTCTACTAATTCCAAAGATGTACTTAGTATTAATGATCTAACTCTTCCCTTAAGCAGGACTAGTTTCATGATTGAATCATTACTCATTCAAGAATTTTTGCCTGACCTGCACAAAAGTTTGATTTTGAATTGGGTTAGACTAATCAGCAAAGTTAAGCACATGCATATCAAGTATGGGTATCTGTCAGGATTTATTTCCCTTTTATTTTTTACAACAATAAAAAAGAAATGGGAAAACAATCCCAACTGCCTCTTACGCATCTTCACACAGCTAATGCATAATTCAGTATCAAATACTAAGGGGGAAAAAATTACTATAAACAGTATTACAAAAACTGAGAATCAATCTTGGAAAAACTTTTCATGAGTGTGTTTAATGACTTACGACTAAGTAACTAGTGACAAGTGTTAACAGCTTACTACAAGTCACAGATGGTCATGGCTGTGAAATGCACAGCCAGGAGGTGTTATAACAACACTGCAGTCCCTTATCATCACGGCTCGTATTATTGAGGAAAAAGTAGTCATTTTGAACTTAATTCTTTTATAGAATATTCATTAATCAGTGCCAAATTTTGCAAGGACCACAGGTATAAAACATGAAATAATGAGTATTTCTTCCCAATGTATTTGGAGGACAAGCCTTCTTTAACAGTTTATGCATAATAAATTTTCTGATCTGATTTGACTTGATAGTAAAATGTTATTTGAAACTTTGGTTTTCTTACAAAGATGGGAGTTTCTTTCAAAGATGACAATTACTCTTTTTTCTTTTTCTAGTCTTTTAATATTTATTTTTTTAAATTTGGAGAAAAATAATCAGCTTCTTCAAGTCATCACTGTGTAGGAACTCAGCTAATTCTGAATTGTTCAAACGGGACACAGCAGCTTGTTCCAAGAATACCCAGATGTTGCATTAGCGACAATAAAGATGAGGCACTTGCATAAAAAAAAGAAAGCAAAACCACCTCTCTCTAGGATTTGGGTATTTTGGTTGGTTTTGGATGTTTGGTGGTTTTTTTCCACAATTCTATTCTTCATACTCTTCAAAATCCACACAATGCACTGTATTATCCACATTCTGTATATGCTGTATTGAACTACCTCACACACACTGGAGATTTTTAATGATTGGGGAAGCACATAGTCACTGGTATTAAATCAAATACTTGATCCTATCCAAATCACGTTTGCTCTTTCAGATCTAAAGTTTATGTAATCCACCCAAAAATGAAAGAGATAAATTACTGTTCATCGATTCAAAGATGTTAGAGGAATTTATTTATCTACATATATAAAGTCAACCTGCCCTATCAAAACATTAAAACAAAATTACTTTTTAGGTGCCTTCAGGCTTCTCTCAGTGTCAAACACCCACGTTAAAAATAATTCAGTTTGTTCATGCAAGCCTGTCACTCAGTGTCCAAATGCCACTGTTCTTATAATCTGCTCTCAAGAATGCCAAAATCTGATTTTAGGACTGTTACTTAGCTAAAATCGTCGTAGATCAAGACAAGCTGTTTTAATTGTACAATATCATCCCAAGTGCAACTTACATCAATTAACATATAATGAAAATGTTTTGTGTGGAATATCTGCTTCAGACTTAGCAGGGAGCTTGCTTGTGTTCACAGCTGTTATAAAATAATCAAACTTCTCCAACACTGGAGAATTAAAAAAAAATGAACTGACATACCATTATATTTAGCAGCTACCGAGGGCTATAGGATTTTTTCACCTGACTTGACACTGACGTATAAAGTGGAAAAACTTGTGTCTTTACTGCTGCTGTTAGAAGCATATTTTTCAGTGAAGAAGCCTAATTTCCAGAGAATTATAGAATATCCTGAACTGTAAGGAACCCACAAAGGCCACTGAAGTATCTGCTACACTGACAAAGGCTGAACATAACTTTTCTATGTGGAGTTTAACCTAACTACCACACTGCAATAGGAGGCACAGGCAGCTACATCAGCTGTTGTACCTGAACTATAATGACTCGAGGAATTTTTTAATCACATCTTACCTTCAGCTTAGATAGGAGAAATTCATGATCTTGAAGTAGTTTTTTAGTCTCATCTTGATTGCTGCCAATTTCTAATATATTTGGTGTTGATTCAGCCAGCTGAAGCTTCACCCATTTTCCACACTGTAATAAATAAACAATTACAAAACCACAAGATTTCCCTCATTTATTTACTCACAGACTCTCAGCTCACACGTACTTTCCATGGTCATAGGAGCACAGGGACCATACACACAATGAAGACACTGAGAATACATTATAAACTTCATTCAGTTACTTCACAGGTAACAAAATCCCAGACTAGTGTTATCCAGAAGGTGCTACGATATTGGTTTTGCCCATGAAGAGTAAAATTATTGCAAGGAGCCAAAACGTTTTCTCTGACTCATCACCCCTTTCAGCTGAAGATGACACAGATAGTTATGGGAATTTGGTGGGTGAGTGGGGCAGGCAGAAGTTACGAATATATTACAGCAGATGCAAAAACCACAACCCCAAATCTTATTTCTACCACATAGGTCCAATGTAGTATCTCTGTACTGAATATATGAAGCAAGAAACTGCACGAGTAGCAACAGGGACACTTAGCAGCCTCTGGAACAGGAACCAAAGGATGCCGATAAGGACCGAAGCAGTGATGTCACTGGAAGCTAGCATGGTTCCACAGCACAGAGAGGAACAATTAATGACTTCACCCTAAACTTGAGTCTCCTTGCAATGAAATGACTTCGCTGAAACAGCAGACCACCTTCACAGAAGGGTGAAAACTGATCTGAAAAAACCCCTTCCCACCACTGAGGTAAGCCATCCTGAATAATCACCGGAATTAGGTGACAACTCAACTCATTATCACGTTATTCTGCACTACAAACAAACCCTAATGGCTGAGGTTAGCATGTTTTCCAAGTTGCCTGGAGAATGAAAAATCAAACTGCCAATAAATTCCAGCTGGGATTCATTACTAGCATCCAGCTTTACTCCCAATGCCAAATTTCATGCAAAGTGTTGGTGTGGATTCTAGGTCACAAAACAGGCGTTTAGGTGCTTATAAGCAGCACTATATGTACACAAGGGCTTTACTGAAACACGTAGGACTGTGAATTAACAGCTTTCAAAAATAACTACTCATTATCAGGTTTAGACCTTTTTATTTTCCCCTGGAAAATACCTCATCTGTGGGGTTTGTAGAACCACTTATTGTGTAAAGTTATTGCTGAGTACAGGTTAAAATAACTCAAGGAGTCTTAACTGCAATCATCATGCTTTAAAGACTTTTTATGCCAGTCTTCATTTATCTCTTTTTAAACAGAGTAAGAGGAATTCCTTCCCTCTACGAGCCTACATCTTTTGACCAAATTATTTATCCCATTTGAAAAAAAAAACCAACAACCCAAAAGCCACACATAGTAATTGTGAACAGAAACAAGTGTAAACTGCCAAGAAAATTCTGTTAGATATTGACTAATCAAATGGTTTAGCCATATCATTTTACGCTAACTGCTCATTTGCCCAGAATATTTAAAAGAGGCGCTAATCACAGAGTAGCAGAGAGACAAGAGACATGCCAGCAGTCGCTGCCTTACCTTAAGCACAGCTATAACAATGCTGGCATCTCCGGCCTGCACAGCAACTGAACTGACTGTTGTTGTAGAAGGCTTCTGCTCCGAACTGGCCTCGTCCGACATCGTATTTCACAGTGGGACTTCATACACCAAAGCAGACTTGAAAAATGCTCTTTCAGGGTCCACTGCTCATTTCAGAAAGCACCAGAGTTGCCTGGATTCATTCAGTGAAACGCCTGGGCTGACACTGATTAGTCTGCCAAAAGGAAAGAACAGGAGGTTAAAAATAGACAACTCCATTGAGTTTATCATTCTTGAGAGAGATTTGACACACCCCTAGTTCGGTAGCATTAAGCTGCCTGTTCTTTTTTGTCACCATCTGAAGTGTGAGGGGTTCTTCCATAGACATCACCTGACACCAGCTAACCAAATGAAAAAAAGGTTCTCAAATTCAAACAGCTAGGAAAAAAAATTATCATTGATTCTATACAGACAAATCCAGTGTTATGAGGTTTCAAACATGCAACCATCAAATCTACATTTTCACATTCGACAAGGAAAATACTTTCTCGCTTACTAGTTACTGAATATATATGTTCAATGTGGTTTTTCCACTGAATCAAAGTCTTTAAACAGGATGAGCTTGTGTATCTAAGTCAAATGCTAAATCAAAACAGGAGATTTTTAATCCAAAAATACTTAAAGGTATAATACCCATAACAATTAGAGAAGGAAAACAAGTACCTTGAATTCTTAAGGAATATTTTATTCCTAAGATTAAGATAATTTACCTGCTTTTAAATTTAATCTCAAATTGTTTCTACAGTCTTCATTTTGATCTAAATGAGCATAAGGAAGACCTCTCTAATAGTTGCTTAAATTCCACTAAAGTTTTTTATTCAGTGTGGGGAATTATTAGAGAAGTTTAGATTACAGTATTGGTTTGGCATATTAATTTTATTGCCATTAGTCCAGGGCATGCCACAAGTAGCCCACACTGTGGGACAGCAGCTGCTGGGCTTCCTTCCACAGAACAGCTGAGAAAGTGACACTGCTGTTTCGGCTTGCAGGTCACTCTGGAAAAACAACTCCACCCAAAAAACCACATGCATAAGTCTCCCCTAAGCATCTATTTGTTTGGTTTGTTTAAAAATATGTAACATTTAAATACATTTTTATATCAACTAGATTTGCTAATTACAAAAACAACAAGCACACCTGCAGTGGAACCAAGATCTGGAAGCAAATTCTAAAATAGTTTGGACTGGGAGAAACTTAAGGTAGCTACAGGGAATTTCAATTGATGTGTCAAGGTGGCATCTTTCTTTTTGTTCGTTCATTTCTCCCCCACTCCAACTACTGGCAGATTATAATCTTAATCTGAGCACCACCTTCAAACCATGAGTTTCAAACAAGATATGAAGAAGCCCTTTATAGGGGTTTGTGCTGGGCAAAATGATCTTGGCAAAGCAAATCCATCCCTTGTGCCGAAACACAACCGTGAACCCTCAAGCTGCCAACCAAGGAACAAATATCACATAGTTTTCTGAAACTCTTTGTAACACCTATAAGAGGCCCAAGGACCCTGCCACTGAAATATTAGACAGATCTCCTTGGGACTCATATGTATTCCTGTAATAGGTATGGCAGAACAAAAATTTGATATTTAATCCCAACACAAAACCTGGAAGATAGAAGTCGTCCTAAAGAAAACCTCAGAATTGAAACATAAGAGACCCCTGTTTTGGTTTGAATGGAAGATAGATCCATTCTACAAAACCTGCTAAATACTCCAGCTTTCAAAAAAACATTCCAGAAGACAAGCAATTTTGGATTTTTCACCCTGCAGGCAGGACTGCACTTGAAGGACAAACAGCATTTGGCTGTTGGAAAAACTAATTAGGAATAACCAGCCAGACCTCTTTTTACTCTTACAAAAGGAGTTACAAACCAATTTTGGTATTATGTCCTTGAGTTTTTGTTCTCTCAGAAGAACATTCTAAGTGTATTTTTTCATGGCACAAGTTGGGCCAATCCATCATCTCTCTGGGGTAGCCAGACATAAGAGCTGTTTTTCACTCAAGTTAAATGAGGTATCATTTTTCACAGTGCTGACAGCTGGAAATAAGGGAAAAATGCCACACTCAAGAAGTTGACTACAAGCAAATTTGACAACAACTGAGACAAGTGATTCAGAACGTCTAATAACAAATGCATGGATATTGTATTTATTCATCTTATGCTAAGCATACAAGATAGAGACAGGGAAACATTGGAGTAGCAGGCAGAGAAAAGGTATCAAGGAATCAAAACATCTTAGAACACCACTCTGGGAGAAAAAAATGAGGGTTTTGGCATTGCATGATGAGCCATTTCAGCTGTGTCCAAGGGAACAAAATTTAACAAGCATGCCTTTCTCTGTCTTGTTTACTTACCTGTCTGTTCCTCTGTCTGAAACAAACAAAAATCCTGGTAGCAGCCAGAAAAAGGCAGGTTATCTGTTTCAGGAGAGAGAAATGTTTTCCCTTTGCTACTGCTGTGTGAAAGAAGAGAGGAAGAATGACAAGAGAAAGGAACATTCACCAGCTGTTCACAGGAAACAACAAAACTGAACAAAGGAACAAAGGAAACAATCTCAGGAAAGCAGAAAAAAGATCAAGACTCTCTAGTGTAAATAATTTCATGTATTATCTGAAACAACTGTACATAAAAAGGATTTGAGAGGTAAACGTGATAAAATTCACTTCGTTTTCAGCATGTAGGGTGTCCTATCCGCAGGTTTTTCTCATGTGTAGCAGGCAAAGTGTGCTAATCACAGTTTTGATAGGGATACATAGAAAAAGAGTCTGTCTTTCTTGGAGATAAGTTTCTTTCTGTTGAGAGCTTTGGAGCTACTGGTGCACTATGAAAATGCCTCTGGGCAAAGTTCACTCCCTGCAGCCTCAAAGACGAAAGGTCCTTCACTTTGACCGGTTTGCAAACGTAGTGGGTCTCCTCTTTCTTCCTTGTCTCACACCTGGGAGAACAGGCGTACACAGCAAAGAAGGATCCCTCAAACTGATGGGCTTCATGGGGCTCGCAAAAAGGTGTATAAACACTGCTTCCACCGCCCCACCTGAAAAAGGGACAAAGACATCAGTCTTCTCCAAGTCTGTGCTTGTTGCTTTTTACTGGTTCCCATGGTCTTAGCTTTGAGTAGGGACCATTTCCAGGTATCATCAGGAATGAGGGCATGAAAGCAAGCATAAAACATAAAACAGCTCATAAAACAGCCATGGAGGTCACATCAAGGGTGAGGGTTGAGCAGGATGTAGGTATTTCTCCTGGAAGAGGCTCCTCTTTACCCCACACTGATTAAGTTTCTAGGGTGACAAACTGAAATTCTAAGCAAGTATTCCTAAAACCCCAAACCAAGAATGATAAAAACCATCCTGGCAGCAGTCCGGGGAGAAAAGGAGGAAACAGAGGCACCTCCTCCCAGAGGTCAGACCGTACATGGGTGGCCTGTGGGGAACAGTAACTTGGAACGTCATCTCTCTCTTAACACGGAGATGAAGTTTCCTTGCAGAGAGCTGCCCTGGTGAGAAGGCTGACAGAAAACAGAAGGGAACTGTGGGCCTTGCAGGCATTCCTCTTTTACTGAGGGCCAGAGGGACAGGACAAACAGAGGCTGGGCACAAACCAACTTCCTGCATCCAGAGGCAGGGCAAGGACCAGCACAAGGTACTGCACAGCCCCAGCAGGGCCCTGAGACAAACCGAGGGAGAGATGTCCTCCCACAAACCCAGATACCCAGGAGCAACAGGCACCCACACGGGCCTGGCTCCACCATGGCAGTGAGGGCTCACTGCTGCCAAGTTCTGGAGGCAGGACAGGTGCTGCCAGCAGGGCAAGAGGGAGGGAAAGGGTCAGCCAGGGTAAATGACATTAACTTCAGGTAGGTAAGAGATGCAGCACAGGCAGAAGGTATTTCCCTACCAGTTGAGAGCCTGGGAACTTAGGAAAAGGTGGCTCTTAGGTAGCCCAGGACCCTGCTGACCCCCAAAGGAGGTTGTCCTGTCCTTGCCACTATGGAAAGAGAAAGCATGAAAGTCCCAGTAAAGGGCTAGGAAACAGCCGTGAAAAAGTGCCCAAGGGGTAAAAGACAACTTGCTTCCCTCCAGCAAAAAGTTTCAAGAACAAAGTATAGTCCCTGTTGCCTGGAGTATTGTTTCAGTTCCAGAAACAATAGGTACAGATTACTTTTAAAACATCAAAGTATAGTGAAGAATTACAGCCTGTATATTCCCATTCTTCCTGTGCATCACCCTAACAAAAACCTTTCTACTCTTTCTCCCTCATCACCTGTCCTGAAGACACTTCATACATACCACACTAGGAAATCAGCATGAAAAGAAAAAGCTACCCAAAAAACACCATCGCACAAAGCAGAGTTATTAACAAAATGAAGGTTATCCCTATCACACTGAACTTGTCTCTGTGAAAGAAAATGAAGCAACACTGCTAACTGTAAAACCAGCAGTGTATCAGAGATCAAGAAACCAGCAAACCCTTAACTGCTAATTCAGTGCAATGGTACGAGCAAAAATCACTATTTGTTTGCTTCCAAAGACAACAACATTTAAAAAACCCATACAGTAAACAGGAGTGGGGAGCAACGACAGCTGAAACATTTCAGTGCACTGGTCATCAATTTATCATGTCCCACTCTTTCACCCTGAAGCTTCCTCTTCCCTGTATCTCTCTTTATGGATCTTAGAGGATTTCCACAAAGTATACATGCTATTTATACCTAGAACCTGTAAAAATAGTACCTAAATGTCTACTATTTATTAAATTATGGAAAAGATCCACCAAATTTAACTAGGGTTACCAACCAAATGTCACTTCGGCCTCCACATTAATCTTAAGAAAGCTCATATAGCCTTTAAATATAGAACTCCAGATTCTAAGTGTTATATAAGCAAACACCATTCTTTCTAGCATCTGTTATTTAGAAGATTGTCTCCCTGTGCTTTACTAGTCTTATATACAAGATAAAGAGGTATGCAGCACATAGGGACTGCTTACATTTTTATATTTTAGAAGACTGTACAATGGCCCTGTTTTCAGAAATACAGAATTAATAAACTAAGTTTGGCAGTAATGTGCTCATCTAATATGCTTTCTTCATATCTTGTTATCTTAGCACATGATTCAAGATGGGCAGCATAAAAAACTAAGGTGTTGGATTCTCTGCTTAAGAACCCCTGCAGCAAAACAAATTTCTTGTTCTGAGAATGCATTAACACATTAGTGCTTTCAGAAAGAAGTTCCTTTCCTTGTTAAACGTAACCCCATGCAAAAAAAAAATTCCTTAGATTCTTTACTTGCAGATAACCTTGAGGTGGTTTCATACAACAATAAATTGGAGGAAGAGGATAAAAGCACTTTGAGAGAGAGGGGAACACGGGCCCCTGCAATAATTCTGAAGCCATTGACAGCTCTGAGTGATTAACAGCTGTACCTCAAAGTCAAGCTATCTGAACAGATTTCTCCAAATTGAAACACGTTAGTTACTTGCTATCATATTTTTAGCAAGTTTAATTTGATTTTGCTGACACAGACAACAAAAAATACAAGTTGGATTTACACCTTTCCTTGAAGTCAGCGCTAGAGAAAAGACAGAAGAAAGAAGTGACTTGATGACTATTCGAGTGTAAATATAATGGCAATATATAAACAGCGAAAATTTTAACTTTTGAATGGGATAAAAAAAATGAAACAAAACAGAAAACAATTCACAAGTGTGAATTGCAAAGGGATCATGTCTTATTCTCTCTCACGTTCCAGGTGAAGAGGTGAAGACATCAGCACCTCCTCTTCAGCTTACTGCAGAAATGGCAGAGAGGCTCTCCAGTTTCCACAGAATCAGCTGGAGAACAGACTTACCCCATCAGCACCCCTGGGGAAGCTCAACATTTCTGTCTCACTGGGTGTTGTCCAAAACAAGTGCTGCACAGCCTATGGACCTCTGCTCTGGTGAATGCAAAAGTGAAGCCGTTTTAGCAGCTCACAGGTGGCACACGCGAGAGTCAGCCCAGTTGAAAGGTTGTCAATAAAGACGGTGGCCCAGGGTATTCAGCTCTGTCAGGAGGGTGAAGAGACATTGGAGGGTTCATCAGTCCGTCGTTCAGGCTCCAGCAGCAGCAGCAGCAGCAGCAAGAGAACAGTTTATTACACAGGATTACTATGTTCCCTTGCCCATGCATGTAAGGAAAGCCAGCAGGACTTTTGTTACTAAATTCCTTGGGAGCATTTGAGATTCCTTCCTGATGTGGTGTGTTAGCACAGTGGAGTATGCACGCTGCACCAAATATAGACGTGAGACAGGCTACTCTTTCTCTCTGTAAAGAAGGAAGATTAAGATGCAGATTGTAATCTACATCTAACCCTCAGGGCAGCTACGAACTACCACTGATAAGGTAACTTATTACAGTGGCACTTGGCCTCATGTCTCTAATTTCTCTGTTTAACTTACATTTACAATTCAGCTGTATTAGAAGACTATTTGACTTTAATTTTTTCAATGTTTATACATTACTACAGACGTATGTATTAACCTTGAGAAATAAAAACACCAGATAAAAATCACGCAAGCTGTTCAGAGAGTTCAAGCAGTGTAACTGGGTTGTTAGGATCATCTTGTAACAGAGAAAAGTCTCTGTTCAGACCTATTAAACGCAATCAGCCAGCAGTGATGCAAAACGATCAGGATGAGCCATTCAGTTAACACGGGACTAATTAAATAGATACAAACACGCAAACCACACCAAAACGCAAAAGCCATATTGTTGCTATCGTTGGGAAAATTTGAGTTACATGAACACAGCTTTCAGAAGGCTAAATTTAGAACAAGTACACAAATACGCTTCACAGCCGCACTTCTAACAGAACATTCTAATAGAACACCTCTGCTATGCATCCAGAAAAGAAATATTCAGCAGGGCAGTTGAATTTTAGGCGATAGAGAACCATGAGGCTCTAGAATCCTTTTTAAAAAGTCATTTATTAGTGGGGTTATAAATATCATGCTTTGTTTTGTTTTATAAAGATACATCCATCCTGTATAACTGCTACTAGAAGGTTGACGCCGTTGAGGATGCCTCTGTACGTTCTGGTCACACATTTCCCTCTTCCAGACCTTGATACCTCAAACACGGAGCACATACCAGGTCCTGGCTGTCCCTTTCAGGTCAGTACTGAATTGTGTCACATACTTAGGAGAGGAAATCTTGGAATTCCAGCCCCACCCACCCCCGTTTATTTGTCTGGAGCTCTGTTAAACAAATGGGTGCTTACCCAATGTATCAGGAGTGTGACTGCAGGGTATGAGGATATCCCGTGCTCTGAGTTTAAGTGATCCTTCACTCTACTTCAGAATTCAAGTCCCACATAAATCTAGGAAGCATTGCCTACAATTTGAAAAGCAAAACAAAACTCACCCCCACCCCCCCGCCGCCCCTCCAGTACTATTTAAACACTGAGGAGCAGTGAGGATGGATTTGGATGTTTCAGAAGCATTGTTTGCCATCCATAGCAAAAATACAGTCACCAGGAGTAGGTGATTTGTTGCTTGATCTGGGTGCTCAAACTGCTTTGGATCTGAGTGCTGCTGTCTGCAGTAGCAGGTGGGTACTTGCAATAGGAGAGGTTCACAGGACAGAAACTCGGTACCAAGACTTCATTTAGATCAGTTTTCATGCTGCTTGCGAGTGACACCATGATGAGCAAGCTGCCTGCATGGCAACGTGTACTACAGACATGTGGGGAGATCATCTGGAATGAATGTATGCATATCCTAATGGAAAACTTTAAGAAAATATAACTCCAAAGTGGGTTTTTTTGGTACTCCTAGAGTGGCTTTTCTTGTGGTCTATCAAGCAAAAAGCTCTGGGCATGGGAAATTGAATGCAGGCTGATGTCATGTCATATCATTAGGACAGCATTATCTTTCCTGTGTCATAGCTGGTGCTTTTGATTTCTTCTTCCAGAACCTGAAGAGTGAGGTGTTTTCCTCCCTTCTTCTGAGGGTTTGAACCTGCTCCGTAGGTCTTGGCTACCTAAAAGCTGAAATCTCCGACTGCTCTACACCTGCCTGGGTGGATGGGGAAGGGATGAGACCCTTCAGCTGTTTTCTTGGGGAAGAAGTGACAGCAAAAAGGAGAGATGAAAAGCTCTCATTTTTATCAAGCTTCAGCTTCTGCTTGAAACACTATTCAGGGAGTGGAAATGTCTGTCAGCCTCATGATGCTCCATCAGTCATCTTTGCCTATGCTTGCTACTCCAGAGTGCCCTCACAGCTGGACCTCTACTGTTCCAGGAATTATTCCTTCCACACACACACAAATATACAAGAATCCAAGGTGTTCCCATGTCTTTTCCCATGAGAGGACCCAGTAGTCTGTGAACAAGGGCCATAAGTAACAGAGAGCTGTGTTAACTCGGTGTTCTGCACATTTGGCTCTTGGGCACCAGGACTGGGTATCCTACACGGAGTAGGACTGGGCAAGTGCACTTGAACAGGGAGCTGCTTCAGGAAGATTTCTGTCACAGCTCAAGGCCCTGAGAGGATTGATTTCAAAAGCATAGCAGGCCATGCTGTCGAGCCAGAGAGAGGTGTCACTCTCCCACACCAACGCACCCAGGGCTGTAATATCACCAGAAACCTCTCTTCCCCAGAGATATGCACAGAATATCACTACCTTTACCTGGCTGTTGCAGTGGTTTGTCAGCATCTCCTTGCTGATTTGTCTGTAGATTCCAGGGACGAGGTCCCTGCATCAGCTCTTGAAGGTGCACACTCCTCCACACTTCCCTGCTGTGATCCCAGGATCTGAAAGCCCATCTTGGCAGTATATTCCCATGTGTTCAGGCTCCCTATACAGGTTATGTGGATGCAATGCTGCATTTCCTTGCTTTGCCACATGTCCAGAACGATTCGGTCAGAACAGAAGTATTTCCTGTGAATCGCACAATAATTTACTTTTGACCACTTTTTCTGATTTCTCAAACTAGCTGCTTCTGAGGTATCAGTCCTCTAGTGAACTCTGCAGCCAGCTTCTTCATTGAGGATCCCCATTGCTTAATTATTCTAAATTTCACACTTGAAAATAGACTTGCCAGGGACAATAATCACCATCTTTCTTTGAAAAAAGAACAAATATTGAGGTTTAATGATAAGGCGGATACAAGATGTGATGATTTCACATTGTGGAGACAAAGGGCAGACAAGCATTGTAGTTGAAATTTGCAGTCAGAAACAAAACTGCACTTGGGGCCCTCATTTATAACGGGATTGGGAAGAGAGCAGAGGAAATACCAAATCAAGTACAACTCTAAACTTCTTGCATTTTTCAAATTACACAGAGGTTCTTGCTTTGTTTTTAACCTCAACACAATTTCAGTGTTAGAATTCGGGAGGCAGAGCCCTGTGGCATACATTCTCAGGCATCACTTTATGGCCTGAGAGCAGTTCTGAGTCCTCACTGACAACAATAACATTGCTAAGGTGCTGAGGTAAAACTTTCATAATGCAAAATAACTTCCAGATTGAGGTTTTGACTGGCTGTATTGAAAATGCACGGACATTTTTACAGAAGGTTTACAGGAGAATCATGGTGTCTCTGCTGTGCAGTAGGTTTTGCTCCAGTCTGTTCCCGTCCTCTAATCCGCAACTGACCATAATCAGAGGGTTACTTTGAGGCCCTGAGGTAAAAGAGGTGTATATCAAGTTAATTTAAAATAATAACAATGCTAATGTAATTGCAAATCTTTACTGTTTCATGTTTGTCTATTTTTGCACTGCTTGTTTAAAATTACGCAATATGCTTTGTGGTACTCTTCAGATTAAAAAAAAAATCAAGTAATTGTCTCAGGTTGCAAGATAGAATATTAGATTTAGATTTTTTTACAGTTATACAATAACTGTGGGCTATTTCTTTAGCTAAATCAAGAGAAAATTTATTTTTTAACTATTTCACTGCCTCCTTTTTTAATTCACAGAGCTTGAATCCAACATGAAGAATTCTAGGAGAGAGCCAAAAGACTGAAATCCATATTTTAATGAGGAGTCCCAGAATCTGGCCTAAATTAATAGAAACTTTCAAGGAGTCCTTTGTCTTACTTTCATTACATGTAAGTCTTGTCAGAAACAGAGATAGATGATGCACCGTAAGTCATCCCTTGCCAGTGCAGTAGGATCTTCAGTAACCACGTTTCAGAACCTTGCTTTCAGTGTTCACAGGATAAAAATACCATGCAAGAGCACTTCATGGGCTTCGTATCTTTTTTTGTCCAGTTGATCCGCTATTTGATTAAGTATCCTGTAATTAAACTCATTTCTCTACGTTAGTCTTTCTCACTGTGTGAATATTCCTTCTTTTTGAAGGGTGTTTGATTAACTGACTTCAAAGGAAGAGCTTGATCTTCCAAAATATTAAAGGCCACCTACTGAAACCAAAAGATTTTTATAAATATTGTCATTGAATGGTGTATGTGAAACATTTACACTATTCACCAAATGGTTTTCCCACCTTTCCTTTTTTGCTTGCTACTGCTCTTCAGATCTCACTACTATATATAGGGAAAAATCTCATCATCTCAGTGTTCTAAGATGAAAATTATTTCAGCTGTGCTTTTTATATTCTCTGTGTGCATGCATGATTTTGATGACTATAACATCTTGCCCCTCCTGAATACTGATGAGGTTTCCTTTCTAGCAACCCTGTGAAGCAGGGAATGCAGCTGTCACCCCCTCCCAACACACACTGGCAGTACCGACCATTTCGTCCCAGAAGTAAATTCTTCTTTGGAAACAATGAGGAAACTCTTTAAATGTCTGTTGGATCACTTGCAAAGTCTTTGATGAAATTGGTGCTGAGGAAGAGAGTTTAGCAGTAGGCACGTGTGGACATACCTCTGATAAAATCCAGAAAGCAAGCAATACCTAGAGAAGAGGTAACAGCTAACAGTGAACACAAAAATCACTCGAATAGTTCACATTTCTGCCACCTGCAGGAACAAATGCCCCGACTTCTTCATGTATGGCTGGTTCTGCAGAGGCAATGCACCATGAAATGATGCCTGCAAACAGCAGCTCCCTAACAAATTGGCCACACGCAATGAGTGGAAATAAAAAGCCAGCAAGGCTCATTGAACATGTGGCTCACCGCAGCCTTTTGACACTGTTTCAAGCAAAGCACTAATATTAACCCTGGCTTACATCTAACCATATTACTATGTTCCTTTGGATACATTAGTCTTGCAGAGGAGAGGAGAAAGGCCACGCTCTGAGGCACCGAGTGATATAAAGCAGAGAGTGGGCATCACGTTCACGTCAGCACCACAGATATGTGGAGCAGCACTCAAATGTGTTGAATACATTGCACAACCTTCACCCTGCTAAGCCCAGCTTGTAGTTATCCAGCATCCAATAGAGGCACACAGAGCTGCATGCAAGGGCTGAGAAAAAGAACAGGCTGCTCTTAGTACCAGTTTAGAATATGGCTTGTTCCCAAGTCTCTGAAAGTCAGGCGTGTATCACACAATCATACCAAACATCAAGTAACCATGTTGTAGGCTTGCCTGTGAAAATGGCTGAGCCTCCATGAAAACTACTTTCTTTCCTAGTAGTCTAAAAACATTAAGAGGAGAATGGAACGTTAAAAGGCACTTATCACACATAAATCCTGGCAGAGAATTTGAGAGAAATGTCCTACTGGAGCTCAACAGCCCACTGGAACTCTGCAGCCTCTCATCCTGTGAGGCAGAGGAACCATGAGCAATCCCGGCATGTCTGGAAATTCAGCAATGACAGTGGGAACGTGTTGTCACCCAGCATCTGCAACTCATGCGGGGAAAATGAATATGGGAAGCAGAAAACCCAAAACTGAAAGGGCAACTCATTCACTGCAAACCAAGTATAACATAGTGAACCATGTCTGAAAATTACACCTCTGAAATTAACACATTCACTGCTCCTGCTAAAATAGAGAATATTAACAAACTAAAATCAAGGTTTTGATAGGTATTTGTTCATGCTTCGTTCTGATATAGAATGTCTCAAGTTACAGGTCTCCTATCAGTCCCTCCAAAAGCCTGTTCTTACAGCTAAGGTAAGCGTTCCTCTCCTCACTTTATTTTCGTAATTTACAGATGATTAGAATTAACATTTGGTGTAAGGTCTAGGAAAAGGCTCAAAAGCTTTTATGTCCCAATCTGTAAACATTTATATCCCTTCAAATGGAGCCAGTGACTCTCAGGACTCCACCGAAGTCTCAGGGCTGTTCTACCATAAGCTGTTACAGCCTTATTTCATGTACAATGCACATCCACAGCTACAGAGCTGCCCAAGCCTCTTGCTGTGTGTGCCAGCACCTACGGTGACGCTGGGCTGGCCCTTGCCCTGGCTCACCGCGTCCCACTGCAGGCGTCCTGGTGGCCTGTAGCAGCTGAGGGACAAAGCAGTGTCCTCACAGAGGTGGCAGAAGAGTCCCCGAGATCGAGCCGCGTCCGCAGGAGTAAAGAAGGAAGGAGGGGTCACTCGTGTGGGTTTCAGAGGTTTTAATCCCCAAAGCGACCACAGAGGAGTGACGGGGATTTCAAGGTGACAGCCGATTGTGTACTGGGGGAGGGCTAGCTCGGGAACCAATGGGCAAGGAGTAAAGGGGTGGATTCGTGGAGGAATGACAAGGTGACAACCAACTGGGAGATGGGATAGGAGGGATTCGGGGACACAGACCAGTGACACACCGAGTTCAGGGGAACCTTCGAGAAAGGGAGGTGTGCCACGGGGGGAGTGACAAGGGCTCTCCGCCCACGGGGCGGGGGAGAAGAAGCAGAGGGACAGGAATTCTCCGCCCAGTAGGCGGGGGAGGGGGAACGGCCAACTTCAAGGGGAGGGACAAAACCTAGGGGAATAATAACCATAACAACAGGGGTACAGAGATACAACTTACAAGACTAAAAGGGACTTACACAGAACTCAGAGGAAAACATGAATTAACCTGAGAAGACCTTTTATCAACCGAAGACACTACAACACTACAGCTACCACAAAACCTCATTTTTATTATTTTCTAATCCACTTAAGGCATGTTGCCGTCTGACAATGACAGTATTGAAGCAGAGCAGACAGAACAAGACCAGGATTTGTGACATCGGGATCCTCAGAAGAGCCAAGTGTATTTATATGTCGTAAGTGTTTTAGCGAGATGTGCAAAGCAGTCAGAGTCCTCTGGACCACAGTCAGTCAGTGGCATGGTTTGCTACAGAAGTCTGACATAATCTGTGGCTAAATCCTCTCAAAGGCAGAGTTTTACGTGCTGAGTATTAGAAAGCAGGAATAGTTACATTCGGTCCACTCAAACATTTTAAGCACAGATGCATGAGCTTAGTAAATCAGTGGGATATTTTACATAGCTTGTAGTATCCTCCCCCTTTACATACAAATCCAATGTGCATTAAGAGGTTTCCCAACAGGAGTTTGCATCAGTGGTGTCTGATAGCAATTATCAGCCAGATGTTGGTGGAAAAGCTAAAAGGCTTCCTAATATGTAAAAAACATCTATTTAACATTGCAGAATTATTTTTAAAAGCACAAAAATTTTAAATTAAGCTTTTAAGAACACTCACTTTGAAGCACATTTTGTCTGTTGAGTGTGCCTGTGCACAAAAAGGTAGTTTCTCCTTGCCATTCAGTACTCAACACATTTGATGTTTCAATGCTGTCATTAAACTGCCAATGAAACTGCATTATTATTTAAAAACTTGTGGTTTATCTGCAATAAAAAGAAGGTAAATTATCTGCACAACTTTTGCTAACACAACCAATTGTTTCCACTTAACAACATTCTCTCAATGTATTCCTAAATTATACCAGTTTCCTTTGCTTTTCTTCATGCTTCAGAAGTGAGAAATCTTAGTCTTGCTCTTTGGCCTATAAACTGTTAATATCACTAGTATCTGGAAAATGAGCTGAACTTTCCCCATTGAACTTAAATTAAAAATGGGGATTTTCACCTTTTAATGCTTTTCAATGTATTTCCTCAGCACATACGAAATTTTAAGAAAGCATTTTTTCAAAAGAGGCATTTCTCTCCTGACTCAGCCTTCCTCTTGTCTCTGTGTCATAGTCCCGTAATTTTTGCTGTAATTGAGACCTATGTAAACTAAAGTCAACTGACAGGAAAAGAGAAAGCTGTTACATTAATTTTCACTGCTATTTTGAGCTTAAGTGTTTCACTAGTGCTTTATATATACTAAAAGCTTCTTAATAGGTCCTGTTTCTATTCATTCTTGTATCAATGTACCTAAAATTTTACAGTCACACAAACAGCTATTTAATATCTTTGATATTTGATATGTTGTCTTCCAATTTCACAGAATCAGATACACTCTCACAAGTTTCTTCAGTGATTCACTTTCATGTTCCAAATTAATCTTGGAATCACAGAAAAATGGTCCTAAAATACCATGTCTTTGTGAGATCTGTATAAAGGGATCAACTAGATGTGGGAAAGCAATCTCCTTTTTGTGTGGTTATTTAGTCTTACCTGTATTTTCACACAGTAAACCTTCACAACAAAACTCTCCACTGAGCATCAGATGCAAAATATCTTGAAGTACTCCTTGACTCCATATCCTTCCAGAAGGCATGCAATTACCACTTTTTAACAGAATTTTCAATTAAGAGGCAGTCTTGACAGGCATCAGTACTATAATGATTCCCTCCACTATTTAACCGGAAGAAAGTGGGGTGACTGTGGAAACCAGTAATTTTAAAATGATATCCCATAATATTTTCCTAACATCTGATTTTGATTCCGCAGAAGGAACTCTGCAATTGCCTGCACTGTTACACATCAGGAAAACTGTGGAAACGGCACACTACAGAAGACTCAATTCACCAAGACTCAAAATTCACCAAGACTGTTCAAGCTGGAACCACAAGTAGCGTAACTGCTTGACTACTTGCCTTTTTATCTCATTTCAGTGTATCACTTCTCCACAAACCTAGAAAAGAGGATACCACCCCAAAGAGATCATGAATTAATTAATTACTTGGAACAACGTTGTGCAAATTCCGGACACTTGAACAGTTTTTGGCTCTGCAGTTCACCTTCAGGTACTTTTGCAGCTATTACATATGTGTGGATTGTTATTCTATATGTTTCGATCAATATTCTGATTTTTTAAAAAAAAATAGAACAGAAACCTAACAACCTAGCATTTTTAGAATCCTAACTCCCTTTTTACTGATACAAGAATCTGTAGAGATATGAAGTCAATCCTTCAGAAGTTAGGAATCACCAAATCTTTGCTTTCATCCATTTCTCAGCATTTTAGCTTCAGAGCTCACATAATGTGCTATTAGGGAATTTCATCTCTAGCTCCAAAAGCTTTCCTTCTTCCTCCTTCTTAATAATCCCCTTAAACAGATTAAAATTATCCTGTAGAAAGAATTCAGGAAAGTAGAGTTTATTATAACACTACACGCTATTAGTGTTGCAGAAAGCTTATGACAACCTCGCTTTGTGATTGTGACCTACTGACACTTTTTTTTTTATTGACTGATGGAAAAAAAATCTTCCCCCCATCTTTTTGTCAGCTGGCACTGATATCCTTGGCTAGCACGGTGGAATAAGAAGTGCTATACGATCCTGCTCTGCACACAGGCCTCCACCCACTGCTGCACCTCCAGAGTAGCTTTATTTGAATGCTAAATCAGTCACTCTCACAAAGCTATAGAAGCCTACATGGTCCAAATCTGTTTTTCTCCAAGAAAACTGGAACCCCCATTAATCCTACTGAACACTATAAATATAAAGTTAAGCGATGAACAGCCCCAAACATTTTTATGGAAAGTAATACAACAGTCCACACACCTTTTGCAAGAAAAGAGCTTGTAGGTATAAGCATTTTCTATGGCTGTCAGTCTGCACAGCTGATGCCCTAAGAAAAAGGGATGGCACTTACTGAGTTGATCACCTTTCCATTCTGTCTCAGAAAGCACAGTCAGGATTATCTTACCAGCAAGAGTAACAAAATACTTAGCATATACTGAAACATGTCAAATACATCCAAATCTAGCTAACAGGAACACAAAATCTTGGTATTCATTTCTTTACCATGAACAGGATTGACTCCATCACTTCCAAGTCATTAGCTGTAATGTACCAAGGGGTGTAACAATTACAATCCTGACAATCAATCCTTCCCTTTTGGTGGGGATCTCCCCATCTCACACCTAGCAGCACTGTATCCTCCACTGCAAGTGATTTCATTTTAAATAAACACAAACTATTTGCATCTTTTGGAACTCCATTGTTTGAATTGTTTTTGCAACCAAAAAATGCAGAACAAGAGCCACAAGTAGAGCCACCACTACTGTTTGCCGTAGTAAATGCACAAACAAGTAACGATGGATTACTTGAGCACAGGGCTTTTTGCTTTTTAGCATGTCTCTGTATCTCACTGATTCCATGTGCTATTAAAGGTTGTTTATTTCTAAAGGTTCAATAGCAAGTACCACCACAGAGGATAGAGTAAGAGTAGACCAGCACAAAAACCCCTCTCTCAAGCAGTTATATTCAGTAGCAGTATTAACAGACGATGTTTATTCCCTTGTTTCTGTAAGACAGGACGTCTCAGAGTTCATAGGATTTGAAGTATCTGGCAGACTCTCATGCAACATGACTTAGAACAATACCTGCGCTCATTCCTGATACACAGAAAATGGGCAAATCAGCACTTTCCAGACACTGATTTCCCTAAAGGCAAGGAATTCCAGAGGAAGAGAGCAGAGAGACAGAGCAAAAGCTGGCCCAGCCCAAGACACTGTATTGGAGGCTCAATTAGAGTCAATAGGTGAAAGTCAGGATCCACTGGCCCCTAGGAATGTCAAACGACAGATAAGAGCAGCTCAAGATGGACGACACACACTGAGCCAAAATTAACATCAGGGTCACTGGGGTGAGCAGTCATCAGTCCCAAGTTGTGCATGCAGCTGTCACAAGAATGAGTGAAGAGCTTCTGATACTGCCCTGGGTTTGCATACAGTAGTGAGCCCTTAAACAAAGTAAAAAAATAAAATTAAATTACATTAAAAAACAAAAATAAAATTAAATTTTAAAACCTCCAAAATAAAGTAAAATAAAAACCTGGAAATTTTAATTTAAAGTGTTTGTAATACTTGCTTACTCGAGTATTTTAGCGAGATTTTATACTGCAGACCATTATTTACTGTAAGTAAATTCAATTTACAAATGCTGCAGAACTGGAGACACGGTGCTTATTAATGACTAATATTAATTTACTTTTGTGTTTGCACTTTATATTTAATACATGCATACTTCTCATGTTTGGGTTCTTTCTAAATGAATTTATATCCTCCAAATATTGGCCATGGTAACATCAGCTTTCTAAAACACAACTGAGCAACTAAATTAAATTTGAAAAGATTTTATCAAAAAAGTCTCTTTATAAATATGGTCTGTAAAACTTCGGTTAGTTTTAAACTAATATTAATCTAATATTGTACCACTGCATTGAATGCATGAAAAAAAAATTGTATTTCCTCTGTCAAAACACCTCAAGACAAAAAATACCTTTATCACTGAATTTACAGGTGAATCATTAATTTGGAATTACTATTTTTTTAATAGAGAAATTGCTTTATTTCAAACATCAGTTTCCTCTGGAGAAAATGCGGAAAATGAAGACAAATAAGTAAATATAATATTTGAATGACAGATCCATCTGGAAAATCTGCAGAGTAATAACAATGCCTGTAGGAAGAGAGCCTTATCTTTCCTGTGAGCCAAGTATAGTGAGATAAAGTTCTTAGACCTACAGTTGTTTTTTCCACACACAGTAACCTAAAATGGTCAGATCCCACACCATCTTCCAAAACTAATAATAAAAAATTAATAATAATTAATGTATCCAGATTGCATCCTGAAGATTAAGAGGTTAACCAAGCCATGCACACAGCTGATTTGGTTTCAATCCAATTCCCTTCTCTGAATAAATTTCATTTTATTACTAATCCCATGGATTTAAGTTGTTCACGAACCTCATGTTAATTTCTCTTTCATTACATGAAAGCCTTTAACCGCAAGGTACCAACAGGGATATTCACATTATTCAGGATTCTCCATTCAAAGGGAAACAAAGGACTTAGAAATAAAGCACAGGAGATATGTGCCAGTCTTACAAGGGAACAAAACTATGATTAATGTAACACTGATTTATGCAAATACCATCTTATTTTTGTGCAAGTCCTGCTTGCACAGAAGAAATGAAAAAAGAAAGAAAAAAAATAGCATGGACTTTTGCACCTATCAATAATAGTGCAAGAGCAGTTCCCTTATAGCTACAATGTATTTCACAAGAAAAACAAAACAGACTTTCTAAATATATTGGGGAGTGATTATTTTTACTACCATCTATCATAAAAATGTAACATAAACAGTATTTGAAAACACAGACCAGAACAAATTTATCTTAGATTTTAAAAAGATGATTTTTATTAAGCACAAACAGCTTTTAATACATTATCAATACAAATAGGAAAACATCTGTTTAATGAATTTGATATATCAAAGATCTGATGGGCAGGTTGCATACTGGCACAATAAAAATGATTTTTTTTTAAGTATTTCAAATTAAAATTACAGGGTTACCACAGTCTACACTGCAGGAACTTTCCCTACAGTCTAAAATTACTACATCACCTGGGCATAGGGGAAGCAAAGAACTACAGTTTCATAATATGGAACTTCTAACACTTTAATTAGCACCACTCAAAGCTTGCATCAGCTGTCTAACTAAGAAGCAGCTGACAGGTCAGGTAAAGCTTTACAGCAAATTTCAGTGCAAAGTTTACAGTTCCTTTTCATAAGATACTTGGAGTCTATGGTTTCATAGCATGTTAAATAATTATGGCTTGATAGATGTACAATATTAAGATGCTGAGAACATTTACTTTGAAAAAAAGATGAGACTCGTAACGGCTGTGAAATGCATTTTAATATATTATACCAAATTCTGTAATATGCAAACAACATGCTGGATTACAAACTGAAGTCCTGTTATGAATTCATAGGTCAGTATTAGCTCTCTGGGGTAGTGGCTTCTGGTTGTCTCAGCTGCTGCTTTTTCAGGCTAACTAACTTCATCTTCTCTCTAATGTGTTCTGCTGCAGAAGCCATATCACTTGGGCTCCCAAAGTACTGCTCAGACCTAGAAAAAACCCAAACCACAAGAAATTATCAGTAAAAAGTAAGTCAGTACATGAATATACCTGTTAATTGCAGTAGAAAACACAGAGCAGGTAAGAAAAATAGCCACATTTTCCTCTTGTCATTTAAAAGCCATCCTTAAAAGGCTTTGGAGACTTAGTGATTAGACTCAACAGCAAATTTTGATGAAATTGTTACAGATACTCAATGAGCCTTTCATAGCCAAAAGACGCTCTCAATAGAAGTTTGAGGGTGGTGAGATACTGGCACAGGTTGCCCAGAGAAGCTGTGGCAGCCCCATCTGTGGCAGTGTTCAGGGCCAGGCTGGATGGGGCTTTGAGCAACCTGGTCTAGTGGAAGGTGCCCCTGCCCATGGCACGGGGGTTGGAACTGTATGATCTTTAATGTCCCTTCCACCCCAAAACATTCTGTGATTTGAACAGCAGGGCACTATTCCGGAAGTGCAACTGGGTACCTCCCAACACTATTTCTAACCTCCCTTCTCTGGCTCTCCCTCAAGTCAGTCTGACAATTCTGCATACTGTGACAATCTATGATACCAGTCTACATGAATTCTGAGTTTATAAAATTGCTGCATTATTAAAGGACTCTTCACATGTTATGTCAACCACATGCTGTCAAAATATGCCATCTACCTCTCAAACTGAAAAGAACACATGGCCATGTAATTCAAATACAACAAAGAAGAGCTGAAATGTTAGGGAAACCACTCACCAAGCTGTCAGCAAAGGGAGGGTTTGAACAGAATACATGTTTCAGAAGAACAGGTATTACATCTAGTTGCAAAGCAGAGAAGCTGTACACTTTGGAAATGGCAGTAGGACAAGGGACTTTCAGACAGGCAAAAGTGGACAGACACAGGAATAGACTCATTTGAGAAGGTAACTGGTCAGACTGCGTAACTGCACTCGGATCACAGCATTTCCTGATACAGAGCAGAAGCCATGAGCGGGACAGGGAACAGTGACCTGAATTCCAAAAAGATACTGGCAAAAGTCTGAAGAGGTAAACATGCTGATGAAAATGCCCCCTAGCATTTATGACATTTTGCATGGTCTTAAATTTGTAAAACTGTGTCTAATAATGAGTGAACCTTTTGCAAAGTGTTCGGTAAACACTTCAAAACCAGACTGCCTAGGATGATGAGCAGAGGGTCCTGAGATACAGCACAACTACAACACCACTTTCGTGAAGGGGGATATGCAAAACTCTACTGAAATGCCAGAGGGGTCAGAAACAATGTTCAGGATTGAACAGTTGCTACTTTTGCCAGGTCACTAAGACCCACCATACAGAATTTATACAAAAATACTTCAACAAACACTTCTTGATCTGGTTTTGGGTCTTTTTTTGTTTGTTTTGGGTTTTTTTTCCCCCACAGCTATAAAACACTATTTTCAAACACACTACTGAAATAACAGTAAAAATCACTACTAATTCAGGCCTGGGTCCATCTTCATGATTAGCACTCCTTACTGAAGGATCTACACTGCAGAAGGAATATGGTATTTTGGAAATAAGATGACAATAAATTCTCATAACCAGCTTCCTGCAACTGTATTTTACAGGTATCATCAGGCAACTGCATTAATGGTTACCTGAAGTCTATCTCGTAAGGTTTCAGCCTCTAATTCAAAATACTCATTTCAGACCTTTTTCATTATGGTTTGGCATCCTACACACCAGAGACTTGTTCCATAGATTGGCTGTAACTCATGCAGAAGTTAACTACAAGCTCAGCATAACAATAGACATTATTAAACACAGAGAACTGAGTTTTATTCTGGCTGAGATTCCAAATTCAATTTGCTTTTGTAGCTCAAGAGAACTATCCATTTAAAATTAGTATGAATACTTCTCGAGGGAAGTGGTGTTTTGTTTACTGAATAAATCAAATGTAAATTTATCTTCAATAACTGACTTAAGACTTCAGATAGCTAGAATTGCAAATAAATCAAAATCCTGTAATTCTCATCTGGTATCTTTTTTCAGGGAGAAGAGACTGGAACTGGTCATTTTTCTGTTACTGTGCATGCATAAATCTAATAATCATTCAGTGTGAAAAAGTAATTTTAAAAAAGTAGTGCACTAATACTAATAGCAGTGCATTAAAAATTCTTTCCCATCTTTTCACAGAAAGCAGGCAGGTCCAGTTTCAAACTTTATAAAAACAACATGCTCACTTTTCTATTTCAGCAATATGCCTTCAGGATTCTTCTGTATACAAGATTATTATAAAACTTTACCAAAAGCATTATTCCAAAGGCATTAGAAGAACATTCTACATACCCATCAGGATAAACTACAGGCACTGTTAGTCTGTCCAGCAGTGATTTCCCAACTGCTTCAATTTCATCAAATTGCTCCAGTTCATTAAAAGCTTCAGGCTGCTCTGGACATTCCTGCAAAATCTGTTTAAATAAAAGTAAGAAAACACAGAATAAAGTATACAAGGGATAGCATGTAGTTTTTTAAGTGCCATTAACTGGCAAAGTGGATGTTCTTTTGGCATTTTCACTGCCACATTTACATGAGATCAACTGATATATTCATATAATTCAAGAAAAGAAAATACTGATTAAGGTCCATTAGGAAGACAGTTCAGGGCTACCACTGTTTTGTATTAGGATGTTTTACATTACTTCTGAAAGGGAACAAGAAGTAGGCTTCCTAGACAATATTCCTGCAACAAATACGAAATGCATAAAAATAGTAACCTACATCATTAAACATACAAGACAGTCACGTAAAGTGGAAAAAACATGGTTAAAGAAGAGCCCCTTATAGGACGTTTCAAAACTAAAATTCACATCTAGCACAGAACAGGTAGGACTAAAAAAGTCTGAACACAAGTCTTTCCAGATGGGATTGTGACCCAATACTAGTACTCAGTACTGTATTTTCTTCCACTTCGCCCCCTGCCACTTCTTACTTTTTTCTAAAGCAGCGCAGATTTTAACAGTCAATTTTCCACACAGACTCAATATATGTCTGATAGTGAGAAGAGAATTATGGTTTTTGAACAAAAGCATTGTTTCATCAGCCATTAATTTACTTTGCTTTAAACTTAAGACTGCCTAAAACCAGCAATTAACTACTGCAATAATGAAAGAATGCTCATATGGATTAAGACATTTCACTCTTTTAGGAGTTTATGAACCACTAAAATTTAATTTGGTATCAGGTAAATCTTTGGAAGCATAGAAGATATATTTCTGCTTTTGTGAACTTCCATCAACCCCCAATCCCTGCAAATTCAAAGTATCTTCCACTACTACAAATAAGAAATTAATAAAACCAAGAAGCATATGAATCAACTTTGAATTTCTGCTCTCTTTCAATGAAAGAATGAATTTATTTTACCGTGTGCCAGATTCAGGTTTTTTTGCAGTTACATGCAATTTTATTGTCAATATTTGAGATACATACTCTAAACTGCTTTTTTAAAACATATCACTTCACAAAAAAACAGCTCTGGACAAAAAGGCCCTACCCCTCATGATCTACATTCAAGGACATTGTCTCAAATTCAAGCATTTGAAAACTCAACATTTTCCCCCTTCAGCAAGCTGTTACTGAATAGCAACTACTCCTCATCACATTGCTGTTGACTGCTCATCCTCCTCTGTGGCTTCTCACGTCACCTGACTGGGTGCAGCAGTGAGATATTTGGTTATAGGAGTTTGAAAACCATACCAAGGTAGAGGTGTGCTCAAGAAGAAGAAAGCACATTCAAACCCCACCAGGTGGAAAACAGAAGATGGAACAAGACAGCACGTGTGGAAACTAAAGTGGTGAGAGCTGCTCTCATTTACAGTTTGTGAGAAGATTATCCCATCCAAAATCCACAGGGCTTAAAGGGCAATACACCTCAAACTCCCCCAAGAACTTAAATGACCTGATACTTTTGAGTCATACCTTGCACAAAGAATTGCCCCTGGCTTTTAAGAATTACAGTCTAAAAGACACAAAGAAATGCTTTCTCATCAGTATCAGAGTTCCCACTTGAAGAGGGGCTGTTTTCCTTTTTGTTAAGCAGGCCCTATACCAATATAGGTATATGAACAATCATTGCATTATGTACTGAAGTTAACGGCTGGAAAATGAATTCTTCTTTCTGCCTTTTTTTTTTTTTCCAATATTTAGAAAGGGCAAATATACACACTGGCAACTTAGTTTTTCTTACATTTTATTTGCTTAAACTCAGGTAAGAAAATTTTCTTCTTAAAAAACACAAGACTCACCTTTTCAGCGGTTGAATGAAATGCAACAGCTGTTTCCAGACGGTGTACTCTTTCTTCAGAAGTCACTGTAAACTGTTTCCA